>JANJGN010002187.1:0-83068 GCA_026770705.1 Isurus oxyrinchus
GCAGTGTTCTGCTCTGCTTGGCTCTGTTTGTCTCCGTTGTACTTTGTTTGGCTCTGTTCAGCACAGGTTGACTGTGCCATGTTCTGTTTGGCACTCATTGGCTCTGTTTGGCTCTGTTTGGCTCTTGTCCGCTCTGTTTGGCACTCATTGGCTCTGCGTACCTCTGTTTGGCTCTATTTGGCTCTGTTTGGATCTGTTCAGCTCTGTTTTGCTCTGTTTGGCTCTGTTTTGCTCTGTTTGGCTCCAGTGAGATTTGTTTGGCTCTGTTCAGCAGAAGTTAGCTGCTCCATGATCTGTTTGGCATTCATCGTCTCTGTTTGCCTCTGTTTGGCTCTATTCTGCTCAGTTTGGCTCTGTTTTGCTCTGAGTGGCTCTGTTTGGCTCTGTTTGATCTTTGTGGCTCTTTTTGGATTGTTCAGCTCTGTTTTGTTCTGCTTGGCTCTGTTTGGCTCTGCTTTGCTCCTTCACCTTGTTTTGCTCTGTGTGGCTCTGTTTGGCTCTGTTCGTGTCTGTTTTGCTCTGTGTGGCTCTGCTTGGCACGTTTCTGCTCTGTTTGGCACTCATTCAGTCTGCGTGCCTCTGTTTTGCCGTGTATGGCTGCGTTCAGCTCTGTTTGGATCTGTTTTGCTCTGTTTGGCTCAGTTGGGCTTTGTTTGGCTCTGTTCAGCAAAGATTCGGCCTGTGCCATGTTTTGTATTGCTCCCTTTGGCTCTGTTAGGCTCTGTTTGGATCTGTTCAGCTCTGTTTTGCTCTGGTTAGCTCTGTTCTGCTCTGCTTGGCTCTGTTTGTCTCCGTTATACTTTGTTTGGCTCTGTTCAGCACAGGTTGACTGTGCCATGTTCTGTTTGGCACTCATTGGCTCTGTTTGGCTCTTGTCCGCACTGTTGGCACTCATTGGCTCTGCTTGCCTCTGTTTTGCTGTGTTTGGCTCTTTTCTGCTCTGTTTGCTCTTTTTGGCTCTCTTTGGCCTTGTTTTGCTCTGATTGGCTCTGGTTTGCTCTGTTTGGCTCTGCCAGGCTCTGGTGTGCTCTTTGTGGTCCGTTTCCCTCTCTATTGCTCTGTTTGGCTCTATTTGTCTCTATTTGAATCTATTCAGCTCTGTTTTGATCTGCTTGGCTCTTTTTGGCTCTGTTTGGGCTCCAGTGAGTTTTGTTTGGCTCTGTTCAGCAGAGGTTAGCTGTGCCATGCTCTGTTCCGCATGCATTGCCTCTGTGTTGCTTTCGTTGGCTCTGCCAGGCTCTGTTTTCACTCCTTGTGGCTCTGTTGCACTCTGTATTCTTCCCATTGGCTCCATTTGGCTCTCTTTGGTTCAGCCATGCTCTGTTTTGCTCTGCTTGGCTCTCTTTGGCTCCGTTGTGCCTTGTTTGGCTCTGTTCAGCAGTGGCTAACTGTGCCATGTTCTGTTTGGCACTCATTGGCTCTGTTTCGTTCTGTTTGTCTCTGTTTTGCTCTCTTTGGCACTCATTGGCACTGCTTGCCTCTGTTTTGCCCTACTTGGCTCTGTTCTGCTCTGTTTGGCTCTGTTTGGCTCTCTTTGGTCTGTGTTTTGTTCTGATTGGCTCTGGTTTGATCTTTTTGGGCTCTGCCAGGCTCTGGTTTGCTCTTTGTGGTTCTCTTTCACTCTCTAATGCTCTGTTTGGCTCTATTTAGCTCTGTTTGGGAACTGTTCAGCTCTGTTTGGCTCTGTTTTTGATCTTTGTGGCTCTGTTGCAACTCTGTATTGTTCTCTTTGGCTCCATTTGGCTCTCTTTGGATCAGTTCAGCTCTGATTTCTCTGTTTGGCTCCAGTGGGCATTGTTTGGCTCTGTTCAGCACAGTTTGGCTGTGTGATGCCTCTGTTTGGCACTCATTGGCTCCGTTTGGCTCTGTTTGGCTCCGTTTCGCTCTGTTTGCCACTGTTGTGCTCTGTTTGGCTCTGTTTCACTTTGTTCTGCTCCACTTGGTTCTGGTCGGCTCTGTTTTGTTCTGTTTTGCTATGTTTTGCTCCGTTTGACTATGTTTGCTCTCGTTGGCCTTGGTTTGCTCTGTTTTGCTCTACTTGGCTCGATTTGTCTCCGTTGTGCTTTGTTTGGCTCTGTTCAGCACAGTTTGACTGTGCCATGTTCTGTTTGGCACTCATTGGCTCTGTTAGGCTCTGCCAGGCTCTGTTTGCTCTTTGTGGTTCTTCTTTCGCACTATATTGCTCTGTTTGGCCCTATTTGCCTCTGATTGGTTCTGTTCAGCTCTGTTTTGTTCTGTTTGGCTCTGCTTGGCTCTTGCTTTGCTCCTTCACCTTGTTTTGCTCTGTGTGGCTCTGTTTGCTCTGTTTGTTTCTGTTTTGCTCTGTGTGGCTCTGTCCGGCACTTTTCTGCTCTGTTTGGCACTCATTGGGTGTGCTTCTTCTGTTTTGCTGTGTTTGGCTCTGTTTTGCTCTGTTTGGCTCCAGTGAGATTTGTTTGGCTCTGTTCAGCAGAAGTTAGCTGCTCCATGATCTGTTTGGCATTCATCGTCTCTGTTTGCCTCTGTTTGGCTCTGTTCTGCTTCAGTTGGCTCTGTTTTGCTCTGAGTGGCTCTGTTTGGCTCTGTTTTGATCTTTGTGGCTCTTTTTGGGTTTGTTCAGCTCTGTTTTGTTCTGCTTGGCTCTGTTTGGCTCTGCTTTGCTCCTTCACCTTGTTTTGCTCTGTGTGGCTCTGTTTGGCTCTGTTCGTGTCTGTTTTGCTCTGTGTGGCTCTGCTTGGCACTTTTCTGCTCTGTTTGGCACTCATTCCGTCTGCGTGCCTCTGTTTTGCCGTGCATGGCTGCGTTCAGCTCTGTTTGGATCTGTTTTGGCCTCTGTTTGGCTCAGTTGGGCTTTGTTTTGGCTCTGTTCAGCAAAGATTCGCTGTGCCATGTTTTGTATTGCTCCCTTTGGCTCTGTTAGGCTCTGTTGGATCTGTTCAGCTCTGTTTTGCTCTGGTTGGCTTTGTTCCGCTCTGCTTGGCTCTGTTTGTCTCCGTTATACTTTGTTTGGCTCTGTTCAGCACAGGTTGACTGTGCCATGTTCTGTTTTGGCACTCATTGGCTCTGTTTGGCTCTTGTCCCGCGCTGTTTGGCACTCATTAGCTCTGCTTGCCTCTGTTTTGCTGTGTTTGGCTCTTTTCTGCTCTGTTTGGCTCTTTTTGGCTCTCTTTGGCCTTGTTTTGCTCTGATTGGCTCTGGTTTGCTCTGTTTGGCTCTGCCAGGCTCTGGTGTGCTCTTTGTGGTTCCGTTTCCCTCTCTATTGCTCTGTTTGGCTCTATTTGTCTCTCTTTGAATCTGTTCAGCTCTGTTTTGCTCTGTTTGGCTCTGTTTTGCTCTGTGGCTCCAGTGAGTTTTGTTTGGCTCTGTTCAGCAGAGGTTAGCTGTGCCATGCTCTGTTCCACATGCATTGGCTCTGTGTTGCTTTCGTTGGCTCCTGCCAGGCTCTGTTTCACTCCTTGTGGCTCTGTTGCACTCTGTATTCTTCCCATTGGCTCCATTTGGCTCTCTTTTGGTTCAGCCATGCTCTGTTTTGCTCTGCTTGGCTCTCTTTGGCTCCATTGTGCTTTGTTTGGCTCTGTTCAGCAGTGGCTAACTGTGCCATGTTTCTGTTTGGCACTCATTGGCTCTGTTTCGTTCTGTTTGTCTCTGTTTTGCTCTCTTTGGCACTCATGGCACTGCTTGCCTCTGTTTTGCCCTACTTGGCTCTGTTCTGCTCTGTTTGGCTCTGTTTGGCTCTCTTTGGTCTGTGTTTTGTTCTGATTGGCTCTGGTTTGCTCTTTTTGGCTCTGCAGGCTCGGTTTACTCTTTGTGATTCTCTTTCACTCTCTAATGCTCTGTTTGGCTCTATTAGCTCTGTTTGGAACTGTTCAGCTCTGTTTGGCTCTGTTTTGATCTTTGTGCTCTGTTGCACTCTGTATTGTTCTTTTTGCTCCATTTGGCTCTCGTTGGATCGGTTCAGCTCTGATTTTCTCTGTTTGGCTCCAGTGGGCATTGTTTGGCTCTGTTCAGCACAGTTTGGCTGGTGTGATGCTCTGTTTGGCACTCATTGGCTCCGTTTGGCTCTGTTTGGCTCCGTTTCGCTCTGTTTGCCAATGTTGTGCTCTGTGTGGCTCTATTTATCTCCGTTTTCTTCTGTTTGCCTCTGTTTTGCTCTGCTTGGCTCTGTTTGTCTCCGTTGTACTTTGTTTGGCTCTGTTCAGCACAGCTTGACTGTGCCATGTTCTGTTTGGCATTCATTGTCTCTGTTTGCCTCTGTTTGGCTCTGTTCTGCTCAGTTTGCTCTGTTTTGCTCTGAGTGGCTCTGTTTGTCTCTGTTTTGCGCTCTTTGGCACTCATTGGCAAGTAGCTTGCCTCTGTTTTCCTGTGTTCGGCTCTGTTCTGCTTTGTTTGGTTCTGTTTGGCCCTCTTTCGTCTGTGTTTTGTTCTGATTGGCTCTGGTTTGCTCTGTTTGGCTCTGCCAGGCTCTGGTTTGCTCTTTGTAGTTCTCTTTCGCTCTCTAATGCTCTGTTTGGCTCTGTTTTGCTCTTTGTCGCTCTGTTGCACTCTGTATTGTTCTCATTGTCTCCATTTGGCTCTCTTTGGATCAGTTCCAGCTCTGTTTTTCTCTGTTTGGCTCCAGTGGGCATTGCTTGTCTCTGTTCAGCACCGTTTGGCTGTATCATGCTCTGTTTGGCACTCATCTGGCTCTGTTTGGCTCAGTCTGGGCTCCGTTTCGCTCTGTTTGCCACTGCTTTGCTCTGTGTGGCTCTGTTTGTCTCCGTTTTCCTCTGTTTGGCTCGGTTTTGCTCTGCTTGGCTCTGTTTGTCTCCGTTGTACTTTGTTTGGCCTCTGTTCAGCACAGCTTGACTGTGCCATGTTCTGTTTGGCATCATTGTCTCTGTTTGCCTCTGTTTGGCTCTGCTTTTCTCTCTTTCACGTTTTGCTCTGTGTGGCTCTGTTTGTTTCTGTTTTGCTCTGTGTGGCTCTGTTTGGCACTCATTGGGTCTGCTTGCCTCTGTTTTGTTGTGTTTGGCTGCGTTCAGCTCTGTTTGGAATCTGTTTTGCTCTGTTTGGCACAGTTGGGCTTTGTTTGGCTCTGTTCAGCAAAGGTTCGCTGTGCCACATTTTGTATTACTCCCTTTGGTTCTGTGAGGCTCTGTTTGGATCTGTTCAGCTCTGTTTTGCTCTGGTTGGCTCTCGTTCTGCTCTGCTTGGCTCTGTTTGTCCCCGTTGTACTTTGTTTGGCTCTGTTCAGCCAACAGGTTGACTGTGCCATGTTCTGTTTGGGCACTGTTTGAGCTCTGTTTGGCTCTGTTTGGCTCTTGTCTGCTCTGTTGGCACTCATTGGCTCTGCTAGCCTCTGTTTTGCTGTGCTTGGCTCTGTCCTGCTCTGTTTGGCTCTGTTTGGCTCTCTTTGGCCTTGTTTTGCTCTGATTGGCTCTGGTTTACTCTGTTTGGCTCTGCCAGGCTCTGCTGTACTCTCTGTGGGTCTCTTTCGCTCTCTATTGCTCTGTTTGGCTCTATTTGTCTCTGTTTGGATCTGTTCAGCTCTGTTTTGCTCTGTTTGGCTCTGTTTTGCTTATTGGCTCCAGTGAGCTTTGTTTGCCTCTGTTCAGCAGAGGTTAGCTGTGCCATGCTCTGTTCCGCATTCATTGTCTCTGTTTGCCTCTGTTTGGCTCTGTTCTGCTCAGTTTGGCTCTGTTTTGCTCTGCTTGGCTCTGTTTGTCTCCGTTGTACTTTGTTTGGCTCTGTTCAGCACAGGTTGACTGTGCCATGTTCTGTTTGGCACTCACTGGCTCTGTTTGCCTCTGTTTGGATGCAGTGAGCTTTGTTTGGCTCTGTTCAGCAGAGGTTAGCTGCGCCATGCTCTGTTTGGCATTCATCGTCTCTGTTTGCCTCTGTTTGGCTCTGTTCTGCTCAGTTTGGCTCTGTTTTGCTCTGAGTGGCTCTGTTTGGCTCTGTTTTGCTCTTTGTGGCTCTTTTTGGATTTGTTCAGCTCTGTTTTGTTCTGTTTGGCTCTGCTTGGCTCTTGCTTTGCTCCTTCACCTTGTTTTGCACTGTGTGGCTCTGTTTGGCTCTGTTTGTTTCTGTTTTGCTCTGTGTGGCTCTGTCCGGCACTTTTCTGCTCTGTTTGGCACTCATTGGGTCTGCTTGCCTCTGTTTTGCTGTGTTGGCTGCGTTCAGCTCTGTTTGGATCTGTTTTGCTCTGTTTGGCACAGTTGGGTTTTGTTTGGCTCTGTTCAGCAAAGGTTCCGTGTGCCACGTTTTGTATTGCTCCCTTTGGTTCTGTGAGGCTCTGTTTGGATCTGTTCAGCTCTGTTTTGCTCTGGTTCGCAGTGTTCTGCTCTGCTTGGCTCTGTTTGTCTCCGTTGTAACTTTGTTCGGCTCTGTCAGCACAGGTTGACTGTGCCATGTTCTGTTTGGCACTCATTGGCTCAGTTTGGCTCTGTTTGCCTCTTGTCCGCCTGTTTGGCACTCATTGGCTCTGCTTACCTCTGTTTGCTCTATTTGGCTCTGTTTGGATCTGTTCAGCTCTGTTTTTGCTCTGTTTGGCTCTGTTTTGCTCTGTTTGGCTCCAGTGAGATTTGTTTGGCTCTGTCAGCAGAAGTTAGCTGCTCCATGATCTGTTTGGCATTCATCGTCTCTGTTTGCCTCTGTTTGGGCTCTGTTCTGCTCAGTTTGGCTCTGTTTTGCTCTGAGTGGCTCTGTTTGGCTCTGTTTTGATCTTTGTGGCTCTTTTTGGATTTGTTCAGCTCTGTTTTGTTCTGCTTGGCTCTGTTTGGCTCTGCTTTGCTCCTTCACCTTGTTTTGCTCTGTGTGGCTCTGTTTGGCTCTGTTTGTGTCTGTTTTGCTCTGTGTGGCTCTGTTTGGCACTTTTCTGCTCTGTTTGGCACTCATTCGGTCTGCGTGCCTCTGTTTTGTCGTGTATGGCTGCGTTCAGCTCTGTTTGGATCTGTTTTGCTCTCGTTTGGCTCAGTTGGGCTTTGTTTGGCTCTGTTCAGCAAAGATTCGCTGTGCCATGTTTTGTATTGCTCCCTTTGGCTCTGTTAGGCTCTGTTTGGATCTGTTCAGCTCTGTTTTGCTCTGGTTGCTTCTGTTCTGCACTGCTTGGCTCTGTTTGTCTCCGTTATACTTTGTCTGGCTCTGTTCAGCACAGGTTGACTGTGCCATGTTCTGTTTGGCACTCATTGGCTCTGTTTGGCTCTTGTCCACGCTGTTTGGCACCCATTGGCTCTGCTTGCCTCTGTTTTGCTGTGTTTTGCTCTTTTCTGCTCTGTTTGCTCTTTTTGGCTCTCTTTGCCTTGTTTTGCTCTGATTGCTCTGGTTTGCTCTGTTTGGCTCTGCCAGGCTCTGGTGTGCTCTTTGTGGTTCCGTTTCCCTCTCTATTGCTCTGTTTGGCTCTCATTTGTCTCTATTTGAATCTGTTCGGCTCTGTTTTGCTCTGTTTGGCTCTGTTTTGCTCTGTTTGCTCCATGTTTGGCTCCAGTGAGTTTTGTTTGGCTCTGTTCAGCAGAGGTTAGCTGTGCCATGCTCTGTTCCGCATGCATTGGCTCTGTGTTGCTTTCGTTGGCTCTGCCAGGCTCTGTTTCACTCCTTGTGGCTCTGTTGCACTCTGTATTCTTCCCATTGGCTCCATTTGGCTCTCTTTGGTTCAGCCATGCTCTGTTTTGCTCTGCTTGGCTCTCTTTGGCTCCGTTGTGCGTTGTTTGGCTCTGTTCAGCACTAGCTAACTGTGCCATGTTCTGCTTGGCACTCATTGGCTCTGTTTCGTTCTGTTTGTCTCTGTTTTGCTCTCTTTGGCACTCATTGGCACTGCTTGCCTCTGTTTTGCCCTACTTGGCTCTGTTCTGCTCTGTTTGGCTCTGTTTGGCTCTCTTTGGTCTGTGTTTTGTTCTGATTGGCTCTGGTTTGCTCTTTTTGGCTCTGCCAGGCTCTGGTTTGCTCTTTGTGGTTCTCTTCCACTCTCTAATGCTCTGTTTGGCTCTATTTAGCTGTGTTTGGAACTGTTCAGCTCTGCTTTGCTCTGTTTGGCTCTGTTTTGATCTTTGTGGCTCTGTTGCACTCTGTATTGTTCTGACTGGCTCCATTTTGCTCTCTTTGGATCAGTTCACCTCTGTTTTTCTCTGTTTGGCTCCAGTGGGCCTTGTTTAGCTCTGTTCAGCACAGTTTGGTTGTGTCATGCTCTGTTTGGCACTCATTGGCTCCGTTTGGCTCTGTTTGGCTCCGTTCGCTCTGTTTGGCTCTGTTTCACTTTGTTCTGCTCCACTTGGATCTGGTCGGCTCTGTTTTGTTCTGTTTTGCTTTGTTTTGCTCCGTTTGACTATGTTTTGCTCTCTTTTGCCTTGGTTTGCTCTGTGTGGCTCTGTTTTGCCCTACTTGGCTCGATTTGTCTCCGTTGTGCTTTGTTTGGCTCTGTTCAGCACAGTTTGACTGTGCCATGTTCTGTTTGGCACTCATTGGCTCTGTTTGGCTCTGCCAGGCTCTGGTTTGCTCTTTGTGGTTCTCTTTCGCACTATATTGCTCTGTTTGGCTCTATTTGCCTCTGATTGGTTCTGTTCAGCTCTGTTTGGCTCTGTTTTGCTCTTTGTCGCTCTGTTGCACTCTGTATTGTTCTCATTGGCTCCATTTGGCTCTCTTTGGATCAGTTCAGCTCTGTTTTTTCTCTGTTTGGCTCCAGTGGGCATTGCTTGGATCTGTTCAGCACAGTTTGGCTGTATCATGCTCTGTTTGGCACTCATTGGCTCTGTTTGGCTCTGTTTGGCTCCGTTTCGCTCTGTTTGCCACTGCTTTGCTCTGCGTGGCTCTGTTTGTCTCCGTTTTCCTCTGTTTGGCTCTGTTTTGCTCTGCTTGGCTCTGTTTGTCTCCGTTGTACTTTGTTTGGCTCTGTTCAGCACAGCTTGACTGTGCCATGTTCTGTTTGGCATTCATTGTCTCTGTTTGCCTCTGTTTGGCTCTGTTCTGCTCAGTTTGGCTATGTTTTGCTCTTTGTGGCTCTTTTTGGATTTTTTCAGCTCTGTTTTGTTCTGTTTGGCTCTGTTTGGCTCTGCTTTTCTCTCTTTCACGTTTTGCTCTGTGTGGCTCTGTTTGGCTCTGTTTGTTTCTGTTTTGCTCTGTGTGGCTCTGTTTGGCACTCATTGGGTCTGCTTGCCTCTGTTTTGTTGTGTTTGGCTGCGTTCAGCTCTGTTTGGATCTGTTTTTGCTCTGTTGGCACAGTTGGGCTTTGTTTGGCTCTGTTCAGCAAAGGTTCGCTGTGCCACATTTTGTATTACTCCCTTTGGTTCTGTGAGGCTCTGTTTGGATCTGTTCAGCTCTGTTTTGCTCTGGTTGGCTCTGTTCTGCTCTGCTTGGCTCTGTTTGTCTCCGTTGTACTTTGTTTGGCTCTGTTCAGCACAGGTTGACTGTGCCATGTTCTGTTTGGCACTGTTTGGCTCTGTTTGGCTCTGTTTGGCTCTTGTCTGCTCTGTTTGGCACTCATTGGCTCTGCTAGCCTCTGTTTTGCTGTGCTTGGCTCTGTCCTGCTCTGTTTGGCTCTGTTTGGCTCTCTTTGGCCTTGTTTTGCTCTGATTGGCTCTGGTTTACTCTGTTTGGCTCTGCCAGGCTCTGCTGTACTCTCTGTGGGTCTCTTTCGCTCTCTATTGCTCTGTTTGGCTCTATTTGTCTCTGTTTGGATCTGTTCAGCTCTGTTTTGCTCTGTTTGGCTCTGTTTTGCTTATTGGCTCCAGTGAGCTTTGTTTGCCTCTGTTCAGCAGAGGTTAGCTGTGCCATGCTCTGTTCCGCATTCATTGTCTCTGTTTGCCTCTGTTTGGCTCTGTTCTGCTCAGTTTGGCTCTGTTTTGCTCTGCTTGGCTCTGTTTGTCTCCGTTGTACTTTGTTTGGCTCTGTTCAGCACAGGTTGACTGTGCCATGTTCTGTTTGGCACTCACTGGCTCTGTTTGCCTCTGTTTGGATGCAGTGAGCTTTGTTTGGCTCTGTTCAGCAGAGGTTAGCTGCGCCATGCTCTGTTTGGCATTCATCGTCTCTGTTTGCCTCTGTTTGGCTCTGTTCTGCTCAGTTTGGCTCTGTTTTGCTCTGAGTGGCTCTGTTTGGCTCTGTTTTGCTCTTTGTGGCTCTTTTTGGATTTGTTCAGCTCTGTTTTGTTCTGTTTGGCTCTGCTTGGCTCTTGCTTTGCTCCTTCACCTTGTTTTGCACTGTGTGGCTCTGTTTGTTTCTGTTTTGCTCTGTGTGGCTCTGTCCGGCACTTTTCTGCTCTGTTTGGCACTCATTGGGTCTGCTTGCCTCTGTTTTGCTGTGTTTGGCTGCGTTCAGCTCTGTTTGGATCTGTTTTGCTCTGTTTGGCACAGTTGGGTTTTGTTTGGCTCTGTTCAGCAAAGGTTCCGTGTGCCACGTTTTGTATTGCTCCCTTTGGTTCTGTGAGGCTCTGTTTGGATCTGTTCAGCTCTGTTTTGCTCTGGTTCGCAGTGTTCTGCTCTGCTTGGCTCTGTTTGTCTCCGTTGTACTTTGTTCGGCTCTGTTCAGCACAGGTTGACTGTGCCATGTTCTGTTTGGCACTCATTGGCTCTGTTTGGCTCTGTTTGGCTCTTGTCCGCTCTGTTTGGCACTCATTGGCTCTGCTTACCTCTGTTTGGCTCTATTTGGCTCTGTTTGGATCTGTTCAGCTCTGTTTTGCTCTGTTTGGCTCTGTTTTGCTCTGTTTGGCTCCAGTGAGATTTGTTTGGCTCTGTTCAGCAGAAGTTAGCTGCTCCATGATCTGTTTGGCATTCATCGTCTCTGTTTGCCTCTGTTTGGCTCTGTTCTGCTCAGTTTGGCTCTGTTTTGCTCTGAGTGGCTCTGTTTGGCTCTGTTTTGATCTTTGTGGCTCTTTTTGGATTTGTTCAGCTCTGTTTTGTTCTGCTTGGCTCTGTTTGGCTCTGCTTTGCTCCTTCACCTTGTTTTGCTCTGTGTGGCTCTGTTTGGCTCTGTTTGTGTCTGTTTTGCTCTGTGTGGCTCTGTTTGGCACTTTTCTGCTCTGTTTGGCACTCATTCGGTCTGCGTGCCTCTGTTTTGTCGTGTATGGCTGCGTTCAGCTCTGTTTGGATCTGTTTTGCTCTGTTTGGCTCAGTTGGGCTTTGTTTGGCTCTGTTCAGCAAAGATTCGCTGTGCCATGTTTTGTATTGCTCCCTTTGGCTCTGTTAGGCTCTGTTTGGATCTGTTCAGCTCTGTTTTGCTCTGGTTGGCTCTGTTCTGCACTGCTTGGCTCTGTTTGTCTCCGTTATACTTTGTCTGGCTCTGTTCAGCACAGGTTGACTGTGCCATGTTCTGTTTGGCACTCATTGGCTCTGTTTGGCTCTTGTCCACGCTGTTTGGCACCCATTGGCTCTGCTTGCCTCTGTTTTGCTGTGTTTGGCTCTTTTCTGCTCTGTTTGGCTCTTTTTGGCTCTCTTTGGCCTTGTTTTGCTCTGATTGGCTCTGGTTTGCTCTGTTTGGCTCTGCCAGGCTCTGGTGTGCTCTTTGTGGTTCCGTTTCCCTCTCTATTGCTCTGTTTGGCTCTATTTGTCTCTATTTGAATCTGTTCGGCTCTGTTTTGCTCTGTTTGGCTCTGTTTTGCTCTGTTTGGCTCCAGTGAGTTTTGTTTGGCTCTGTTCAGCAGAGGTTAGCTGTGCCATGCTCTGTTCCGCATGCATTGGCTCTGTGTTGCTTTCGTTGGCTCTGCCAGGCTCTGTTTCACTCCTTGTGGCTCTGTTGCACTCTGTATTCTTCCCATTGGCTCCATTTGGCTCTCTTTGGTTCAGCCATGCTCTGTTTTGCTCTGCTTGGCTCTCTTTGGCTCCGTTGTGCGTTGTTTGGCTCTGTTCAGCACTAGCTAACTGTGCCATGTTCTGCTTGGCACTCATTGGCTCTGTTTCGTTCTGTTTGTCTCTGTTTTGCTCTCATTGGCACTCATTGGCACTGCTTGCCTCTGTTTTGCCCTACTTGGCTCTGTTCTGCTCTGTTTGGCTCTGTTTGGCTCTCTTTGGTCTGTGTTTTGTTCTGATTGGCTCTGGTTTGCTCTTTTTGGCTCTGCCAGGCTCTGGTTTGCTCTTTGTGGTTCTCTTCCACTCTCTAATGCTCTGTTTGGCTCTATTTAGCTGTGTTTGGAACTGTTCAGCTCTGTTTTGCTCTGTTTGGCTCTGTTTTGATCTTTGTGGCTCTGTTGCACTCTGTATTGTTCTGACTGGCTCCATTTTGCTCTCTTTGGATCAGTTCACCTCTGTTTTTCTCTGTTTGGCTCCAGTGGGCCTTGTTTAGCTCTGTTCAGCACAGTTTGGTTGTGTCATGCTCTGTTTGGCACTCATTGGCTCCGTTTGGCTCTGTTTGGCTCCGTTTCGCTCTGTTTGGCTCTGTTTCACTTTGTTCTGCTCCACTTGGATCTGGTCGGCTCTGTTTTGTTCTGTTTTGCTTTGTTTTGCTCCGTTTGACTATGTTTTGCTCTCTTTTGCCTTGGTTTGCTCTGTGTGGCTCTGTTTTGCCCTACTTGGCTCGATTTGTCTCCGTTGTGCTTTGTTTGGCTCTGTTCAGCACAGTTTGACTGTGCCATGTTCTGTTTGGCACTCATTGGCTCTGTTTGGCTCTGCCAGGCTCTGGTTTGCTCTTTGTGGTTCTCTTTCGCACTATATTGCTCTGTTTGGCTCTATTTGCCTCTGATTGGTTCTGTTCAGCTCTGTTTGGCTCTGTTTTGCTCTTTGTCGCTCTGTTGCACTCTGTATTGTTCTCATTGGCTCCATTTGGCTCTCTTTGGATCAGTTCAGCTCTGTTTTTTCTCTGTTTGGCTCCAGTGGGCATTGCTTGGATCTGTTCAGCACAGTTTGGCTGTATCATGCTCTGTTTGGCACTCATTGGCTCTGTTTGGCTCTGTTTGGCTCCGTTTCGCTCTGTTTGCCACTGCTTTGCTCTGCGTGGCTCTGTTTGTCTCCGTTTTCCTCTGTTTGGCTCTGTTTTGCTCTGCGTGGCTCTGTTTGTCTCCGTTTTCCTCTGTTTGGCTCTGTTTTGCTCTGCTTGGCTCTGTTTGTCTCCGTTGTACTTTGTTTGGCTCTGTTCAGCACAGCTTGACTGTGCCATGTTCTGTTTGGCATTCATTGTCTCTGTTTGCCTCTGTTTGGCTCTGTTCTGCTCAGTTTGGCTATGTTTTGCTCTTTGTGGCTCTTTTTGGATTTTTTCAGCTCTGTTTTGTTCTGTTTGCCTCTGTTTGGCTCTGCTTTTCTCTCTTTCACGTTTTGCTCTGTGTGGCTCTGTTTGGCTCTGTTTGTTTCTGTTTTGCTCTGTGTGGCTCTGTTTGGCACTCATTGGGTCTGCTTGCCTCTGTTTTGTTGTGTTTGGCTGCGTTCAGCTCTGTTTGGATCTGTTTTGCTCTGTTTGGCACAGTTGGGCTTTGTTTGGCTCTGTTCAGCAAAGGTTCGCTGTGCCACATTTTGTATTACTCCCTTTGGTTCTGTGAGGCTCTGTTTGGATCTGTTCAGCTCTGTTTTGCTCTGGTTGGCTCTGTTCTGCTCTGCTTGGCTCTGTTTGTCCCCGTTGTACTTTGTTTGGCTCTGTTCAGCACTGGTTGACTGTGCCATGTTCTGTTTGGCACTGTTTGGCTCTGTTTGGCTCTGTTTGGCTCTTGTCCGCTCTGTTCGGCACTCATTGGCTCTGCTAGCCTCTGTTTTGCTGTGCTTGGCTCTGTCCTGCTCTGTTTGGCTCTGTTTGGCTCTCTTTGGCCTTGTTTTGCTCTGATTGGCTCTGGTTTACTCTGTTTGGCTCTGCCAGGCTCTGCTGTACTCTCTGTGGGTCTCTTTCGCTCTCTATTGCTCTGTTTGGCTCTATTTGTCTCTGTTTGGATCTGTTCAGCTCTGTTTTGCTCTGTTTGGCTCTGTTTTGCTTATTGGCTCCAGTGAGCTTTGTTTGCCTCTGTTCAGCAGAGGTTAGCTGTGCCATGCTCTGTTCCGCATTCATTGTCTCTGTTTGCCTCTGTTTGGCTCTGTTCTGCTCAGTTTGGCTCTGTTTTGCTCTGCTTGGCTCTGTTTGTCTCCGTTGTACTTTGTTTGGCTCTGTTCAGCACAGGTTGACTGTGCCATGTTCTGTTTGGCACTCACTGGCTCTGTTTGCCTCTGTTTGGATGCAGTGAGCTTTGTTTGGCTCTGTTCAGCAGAGGTTAGCTGCGCCATGCTCTGTTTGGCATTCATCGTCTCTGTTTGCCTCTGTTTGGCTCTGTTCTGCTCAGTTTGGCTCTGTTTTGCTCTGAGTGGCTCTGTTTGGCTCTGTTTTGCTCTTTGTGGCTCTTTTTGGATTTGTTCAGCTCTGTTTTGTTCTGTTTGGCTCTGCTTGGCTCTTGCTTTGCTCCTTCACCTTGTTTTGCACTGTGTGGCTCTGTTTGGCTCTGTTTGTTTCTGTTTTGCTCTGTGTGGCTCTGTCCGGCACTTTTCTGCTCTGTTTGGCACTCATTGGGTCTGCTTGCCTCTGTTTTGCTGTGTTTGGCTGCGTTCAGCTCTGTTTGGATCTGTTTTGCTCTGTTTGGCACAGTTGGGTTTTGTTTGGCTCTGTTCAGCAAAGGTTCCGTGTGCCACGTTTTGTATTGCTCCCTTTGGTTCTGTGAGGCTCTGTTTGGATCTGTTCAGCTCTGTTTTGCTCTGGTTCGCAGTGTTCTGCTCTGCTTGGCTCTGTTTGTCTCCGTTGTACTTTGTTCGGCTCTGTTCAGCACAGGTTGACTGTGCCATGTTCTGTTTGGCACTCATTGGCTCTGTTTGGCTCTGTTTGCCTCTTGTCCGCTCTGTTTGGCACTCATTGGCTCTGCTTACCTCTGTTTGGCTCTATTTGGCTCTGTTTGGATCTGTTCAGCTCTGTTTTGCTCTGTTTGGCTCTGTTTTGCTCTGTTTGGCTCCAGTGAGATTTGTTTGGCTCTGTTCAGCAGAAGTTAGCTGCTCCATGATCTGTTTGGCATTCATCGTCTCTGTTTGCCTCTGTTTGGCTCTGTTCTGCTCAGTTTGGCTCTGTTTTGCTCTGAGTGGCTCTGTTTGGCTCTGTTTTGATCTTTGTGGCTCTTTTTGGATTTGTTCAGCTCTGTTTTGTTCTGCTTGGCTCTGTTTGGCTCTGCTTTGCTCCTTCACCTTGTTTTGCTCTGTGTGGCTCTGTTTGGCTCTGTTCGTGTCTGTTTTGCTCTGTGTGGCTCTGCTTGGCACGTTTCTGCTCTGTTTGGCACTCATTCAGTCTGCGTGCCTCTGTTTTGCCGTGTATGGCTGCGTTCAGCTCTGTTTGGATCTGTTTTGCTCTGTTTGGCTCAGTTGGGCTTTGTTTGGCTCTGTTCAGCAAAGATTCGCTGTGCCATGTTTTGTATTGCTCCCTTTGGCTCTGTTAGGCTCTGTTTGGATCTGTTCAGCTCTGTTTTGCTCTGGTTAGCTCTGTTCTGCTCTGCTTGGCTCTGTTTGTCTCCGTTATACTTTGTTTGGCTCTGTTCAGCACAGGTTGACTGTGCCATGTTCTGTTTGGCACTCATTGGCTCTGTTTGGCTCTTGTCCGCACTGTTTGGCACTCATTGGCTCTGCTTGCCTCTGTTTTGCTGTGTTTGGCTCTTTTCTGCTCTGTTTGGCTCTTTTTGGCTCTCTTTGGCCTTGTTTTGCTCTGATTGGCTCTGGTTTGCTCTGTTTGGCTCTGCCAGGCTCTGGTGTGCTCTTTGTGGTTCCGTTTCCCTCTCTATTGCTCTGTTTGGCTCTATTTGTCTCTATTTGAATCTATTCAGCTCTGTTTTGATCTGCTTGGCTCTTTTTGGCTCTGTTTGGCTCCAGTGAGTTTTGTTTGGCTCTGTTCAGCAGAGGTTAGCTGTGCCATGCTCTGTTCCGCATGCATTGCCTCTGTGTTGCTTTCGTTGGCTCTGCCAGGCTCTGTTTCACTCCTTGTGGCTCTGTTGCACTCTGTATTCTTCCCATTGGCTCCATTTGGCTCTCTTTGGTTCAGCCATGCTCTGTTTTGCTCTGCTTGGCTCTCTTTGGCTCCGTTGTGCTTTGTTTGGCTCTGTTCAGCAGTGGCTAACTGTGCCATGTTCTGTTTGGCACTCATTGGCTCTGTTTCGTTCTGTTTGTCTCTGTTTTGCTCTCTTTGGCACTCATTGGCACTGCTTGCCTCTGTTTTGCCCTACTTGGCTCTGTTCTGCTCTGTTTGGCTCTGTTTGGCTCTCTTTGGTCTGTGTTTTGTTCTGATTGGCTCTGGTTTGATCTTTTTGGCTCTGCCAGGCTCTGGTTTGCTCTTTGTGGTTCTCTTTCACTCTCTAATGCTCTGTTTGGCTCTATTTAGCTCTGTTTGGAACTGTTCAGCTCTGTTTGGCTCTGTTTTGATCTTTGTGGCTCTGTTGCACTCTGTATTGTTCTCTTTGGCTCCATTTGGCTCTCTTTGGATCAGTTCAGCTCTGATTTTCTCTGTTTGGCTCCAGTGGGCATTGTTTGGCTCTGTTCAGCACAGTTTGGCTGTGTGATGCTCTGTTTGGCACTCATTGGCTCCGTTTGGCTCTGTTTGGCTCCGTTTCGCTCTGTTTGCCACTGTTGTGCTCTGTTTGGCTCTGTTTCACTTTGTTCTGCTCCACTTGGTTCTGGTCGGCTCTGTTTTGTTCTGTTTTGCTATGTTTTGCTCCGTTTGACTATGTTTTGCTCTCGTTGGCCTTGGTTTGCTCTGTTTTGCTCTACTTGGCTCGATTTGTCTCCGTTGTGCTTTGTTTGGCTCTGTTCAGCACAGTTTGACTGTGCCATGTTCTGTTTGGCACTCATTGGCTCTGTTAGGCTCTGCCAGGCTCTGGTTTGCTCTTTGTGGTTCTCTTTCGCACTATATTGCTCTGTTTGGCCCTATTTGCCTCTGATTGGTTCTGTTCAGCTCTGTTTTGTTCTGTTTGGCTCTGCTTGGCTCTTGCTTTGCTCCTTCACCTTGTTTTGCTCTGTGTGGCTCTGTTTGGCTCTGTTTGTTTCTGTTTTGCTCTGTGTGGCTCTGTCCGGCACTTTTCTGCTCAGTTTGGCACTCATTGGGTCTGCTTACTTCTGTTTTGCTGTGTTTGGCTCTGTTTTGCTCTGTTTGGCTCCAGTGAGATTTGTTTGGCTCTGTTCAGCAGAAGTTAGCTGCTCCATGATCTGTTTGGCATTCATCGTCTCTGTTTGCCTCTGTTTGGCTCTGTTCTGCTCAGTTTGGCTCTGTTTTGCTCTGAGTGGCTCTGTTTGGCTCTGTTTTGATCTTTGTGGCTCTTTTTGGGTTTGTTCAGCTCTGTTTTGTTCTGCTTGGCTCTGTTTGGCTCTGCTTTGCTCCTTCACCTTGTTTTGCTCTGTGTGGCTCTGTTTGGCTCTGTTCGTGTCTGTTTTGCTCTGTGTGGCTCTGCTTGGCACTTTTCTGCTCTGTTTGGCACTCATTCAGTCTGCGTGCCTCTGTTTTGCCGTGTATGGCTGCGTTCAGCTCTGTTTGGATCTGTTTTGCTCTGTTTGGCTCAGTTGGGCTTTGTTTGGCTCTGTTCAGCAAAGATTCGCTGTGCCATGTTTTGTATTGCTCCCTTTGGCTCTGTTAGGCTCTGTTTGGATCTGTTCAGCTCTGTTTTGCTCTGGTTGGCTTTGTTCCGCTCTGCTTGGCTCTGTTTGTCTCCGTTATACTTTGTTTGGCTCTGTTCAGCACAGGTTGACTGTGCCATGTTCTGTTTGGCACTCATTGGCTCTGTTTGGCTCTTGTCCGCGCTGTTTGGCACTCATTAGCTCTGCTTGCCTCTGTTTTGCTGTGTTTGGCTCTTTTCTGCTCTGTTTGGCTCTTTTTGGCTCTCTTTGGCCTTGTTTTGCTCTGATTGGCTCTGGTTTGCTCTGTTTGGCTCTGCCAGGCTCTGGTGTGCTCTTTGTGGTTCCGTTTCCCTCTCTATTGCTCTGTTTGGCTCTATTTGTCTCTATTTGAATCTGTTCAGCTCTGTTTTGCTCTGTTTGGCTCTGTTTTGCTCTGTTGGCTCCAGTGAGTTTTGTTTGGCTCTGTTCAGCAGAGGTTAGCTGTGCCATGCTCTGTTCCACATGCATTGGCTCTGTGTTGCTTTCGTTGGCTCTGCCAGGCTCTGTTTCACTCCTTGTGGCTCTGTTGCACTCTGTATTCTTCCCATTGGCTCCATTTGGCTCTCTTTGGTTCAGCCATGCTCTGTTTTGCTCTGCTTGGCTCTCTTTGGCTCCATTGTGCTTTGTTTGGCTCTGTTCAGCAGTGGCTAACTGTGCCATGTTCTGTTGGCACTCATTGGCTCTGTTTCGTTCTGTTTGTCTCTGTTTTGCTCTCTTTGGCACTCATTGGCACTGCTTGCCTCTGTTTTGCCCTACTTGGCTCTGTTCTGCTCTGTTTGGCTCTGTTTGGCTCTCTTTGGTCTGTGTTTTGTTCTGATTGGCTCTGGTTTGCTCTTTTTGGCTCTGCCAGGCTCTGGTTTACTCTTTGTGATTCTCTTTCACTCTCTAATGCTCTGTTTGGCTCTATTTAGCTCTGTTTGGAACTGTTCAGCTCTGTTTGGCTCTGTTTTGATCTTTGTGGCTCTGTTGCACTCTGTATTGTTCTTTTTGGCTCCATTTCGCTCTCGTTGGATCGGTTCAGCTCTGATTTTCTCTGTTTGGCTCCAGTGGGCATTGTTTGGCTCTGTTCAGCACAGTTTGGCTGTGTGATGCTCTGTTTGGCACTCATTGGCTCCGTTTGGCTCTGTTTGGCTCCGTTTCGCTCTGTTTGCCAATGTTGTGCTCTTTGTGGCTCTATTTATCTCCGTTTTCTTCTGTTTGCCTCTGTTTTGCTCTGCTTGGCTCTGTTTGTCTCCGTTGTACTTTGTTTGGCTCTGTTCAGCACAGCTTGACTGTGCCATGTTCTGTTTGGCATTCATTGTCTCTGTTTGCCTCTGTTTGGCTCTGTTCTGCTCAGTTGGCTCTGTTTTGCTCTGAGTGGCTCTGTTTGTCTCTGTTTTGCTCTCTTGGCACTCATTGGCACTGCTTGCCTCTGTTTTGCTGTGTTTGGCTCTGTTCTGCTCTGTTTGGCTCTGTTTGGCTCTCTTTGGTCTGTGTTTTGTTCTGATTGGCTCTGGTTTGCTCTGTTCGGCTCTGCCAGGCTCTGGTTTGCTCTTTGTGGTTCTCTTTCACTCTCTAATGCTCTGTTTGGCTCTATTTAGCTCTGTTTGGAACTGTTCAGCTCTGTTTTGCTCTGTTTGGCTCTGTTTTGATCTTTGTGGCTCTGTTGCACTCTGTATTCTTCTCATTGGCTCCATTTGGCTCTCTTTGGATCAGTTCACCTCTGTTGTTCTCTGTTTGGCTCCAGTGGGCATTGTCTGGCTCTGTTCAGCACAGTTTTGTTGTGTCATGCTCTGTTTGGTACTCATTGGCTCCGTTTGGCTCTGTTTGGCTCCGTTTCGCTCTGTTTGGCTCTGTTTTGCTCTGTGTGGCTCTGTTTGGCTCTGTTTCACTTTGTTCTGCTCCACTTGGATCTGGTCGGCTCTGTTTGTTCTGTTTTGCTATGTTTTGCTCCGTTTGACTATGTTTTGCTCTCTTTGGCCTTCGTTTGCTCTGTTTTGCTCTACTTGGCTCGATTTGTCTCCATTGTGCTTTGGTTGGCTCTGTTCAGCACAGTTTGACTGTGCCATGCTCTGTTTGGCACTCATTGGCTCTGTTTGGCTCTGCCAGGCTCTGGTTTGCTCTTTGTGGTTCTCTTTCGCACTATATTGCTCTGTTTGGCTCTATTTGCTTCTGATTGGTTCTGTTCAGCTCTGTTTGGCTCTGTTTTGCTCTTTGTCGCTCTGTTGCACTCTGTATTGTTCTCATTGGCTCCATTTGGCTCTCCTTGGATCAGTTCAGCTCTGTTTTTCTCTGTTTGGCTCCAGTGGGCATTGTTTGGCTCTGTTCAGTACAGTTTGGCTGTGTGATTCTCTGTTTGGCACTCATTGGCTCCGTTTGACTCTGTTTGGCTCCGTTTCACTCTGTTTGCCACTGTTGTGCTCTGTGTGGCTCTATTTGTCTCCGTTTTCTTCTGTTTGGCTCTGTTTTGCTCTGCTTGGCTCTGTTTGTCTCCGTTGTACTTTGTTTGGCTCTGTTCAGCACAGGTTGACTGTGCCATGTTCTGTTTGGCACTCACTGGCTCTCGTTTGCCTCTGTTTGGATGCAGTGAGCTTTGTTTGGCTCTGTTCAGCAGAGGTTAGCTGCGCCATGCTCTGTTTGGCATTCATCGTCTCTGTTTGCCTCTGTTTGGCTCTGTTCTGCTCAGTTTGGCTCTGTTTTGCTCTGAGTGGCTCTGTTTGGCTCTGTTTTGCTCTCTTTGGCACTCATTGGCAATGCTTGCCTCTGTTTTCCTGTGTTCGGCTCTGTTCTGCTTTGTTTGGTTCTGTTTGGCCCTCTTTCGTCTGTGTTTTGTTCTGATTGGCTCTGGTTTGCTCTGTTTGGCTCTGCCAGGCTCTGGTTTGCTCTTTGTAGTTCTCTTTCGCTCTCTAATGCTCTGTTTGGCTCTGTTTTGCTCTTTGTCGCTCTGTTGCACTCTGTATTGTTCTCATTGTCTCCATTTGGCTCTCTTTGGATCAGTTCAGCTCTGTTTTTCTCTGTTTGGCTCCAGTGGGCATTGCTTGTCTCTGTTCAGCACCGTTTGGCTGTATCATGCTCTGTTTGGCACTCATTGGCTCTGTTTGGCTCAGTCTGGCTCCGTTTCGCTCTGTTTGCCACTGCTTTGCTCTGTGTGGCTCTGTTTGTCTCCGTTTTCCTCTGTTTGGCTCTGTTTTGCTCTGCTTGGCTCTGTTTGTCTCCGTTGTACTTTGTTTGGCTCTGTTCAGCACAGCTTGACTGTGCCATGTTCTGTTTGGCATTCATTGTCTCTGTTTGCCTCTGTTTGGCTCTGCTTTTCTCTCTTTCACGTTTTGCTCTGTGTGGCTCTGTTTGTTTCTGTTTTGCTCTGTGTGGCTCTGTTTGGCACTCATTGGGTCTGCTTGCCTCTGTTTTGTTGTGTTTGGCTGCGTTCAGCTCTGTTTGGATCTGTTTTGCTCTGTTTGGCACAGTTGGGCTTTGTTTGGCTCTGTTCAGCAAAGGTTCGCTGTGCCACATTTTGTATTACTCCCTTTGGTTCTGTGAGGCTCTGTTTGGATCTGTTCAGCTCTGTTTTGCTCTGGTTGGCTCTGTTCTGCTCTGCTTGGCTCTGTTTGTCCCGTTGTACTTTGTTTGGCTCTGTTCAGCACAGGTTGACTGTGCCATGTTCTGTTTGGCACTGTTTGGCTCTGTTTGGCTCTGTTTGGCTCTTGTCTGCTCTGTTTGGCACTCATTGGCTCTGCTAGCCTCTGTTTTGCTGTGCTTGGCTCTGTCCTGCTCTGTTTGGCTCTGTTTGGCTCTCTTTGGCCTTGTTTTGCTCTGATTGGCTCTGGTTTAGTCTGTTTGGCTCTGCCAGGCTCTGCTGTACTCTCTGTGGGTCTCTTTCGCTCTCTATTGCTCTGTTTGGCTCTATTTGTCTCTGTTTGGATCTGTTCAGCTCTGTTTTGCTCTGTTTGGCTCTGTTTTGCTTATTGGCTCCAGTGAGCTTTGTTTGCCTCTGTTCAGCAGAGGTTAGCTGTGCCATGCTCTGTTCCGCATTCATTGTCTCTGTTTGCCTCTGTTTGGCTCTGTTCTGCTCAGTTTGGCTCTGTTTTGCTCTGCTTGGCTCTGTTTGTCTCCGTTGTACTTTGTTTGGCTCTGTTCAGCACAGGTTGACTGTGCCATGTTCTGTTTGGCACTCACTGGCTCTGTTTGCCTCTGTTTGGATGCAGTGAGCTTTGTTTGGCTCTGTTCAGCAGAGGTTAGCTGCGCCATGCTCTGTTTGGCATTCATCGTCTCTGTTTGCCTCTGTTTGGCTCTGTTCTGCTCAGTTTGGCTCTGTTTTTGCTCTGAGTGGCTCTGTTTGGCTCTGTTTTGCTCTTTGTGGCTCTTTTTGGATTTGTTCAGCTCTGTTTTGTTCTGTTTGGCTCTGCTTGGCTCTTGCTTTGCTCCTTCACCTTGTTTTGCACTGTGTGGCTCTGTTTGGCTCTGTTTGTTTCTGTTTTGCTCTGTGTGGCTCTGTCCGGCACTTTTCTGCTCTGTTTGGCACTCATTGGGTCTGCTTGCCTCTGTTTTGCTGTGTTTGGCTGCGTTCAGCTCTGTTTGGATCTGTTTTGCTCTGTTTGGCACAGTTGGGTTTTGTTTGGCTCTGTTCAGCAAAGGTTCCGTGTGCCACGTTTTGTATTGCTCCCTTTGGTTCTGTGAGGCTCTGTTTGGATCTGTTCAGCTCTGTTTTGCTCTGGTTCGCAGTGTTCTGCTCTGCTTGGCTCTGTTTGTCTCCGTTGTACTTTGTTCGGCTCTGTTCAGCACAGGTTGACTGTGCCATGTTCTGTTTGGCACTCATTGGCTCTGTTTGGCTCTGTTTGCCTCTTGTCCGCTCTGTTTGGCACTCATTGGCTCTGCTTACCTCTGTTTGGCTCTATTTGGCTCTGTTTGGATCTGTTCAGCTCTGTTTTGCTCTGTTTGGCTCTGTTTTGCTCTGTTTGGCTCCAGTGAGATTTGTTTGGCTCTGTTCAGCAGAAGTTAGCTGCTCCATGATCTGTTTGGCATTCATCGTCTCTGTTTGCCTCTGTTTGGCTCTGTTCTGCTCAGTTTGGCTCTGTTTTGCTCTGAGTGGCTCTGTTTGGCTCTGTTTTGATCTTTGTGGCTCTTTTTGGATTTGTTCAGCTCTGTTTTGTTCTGCTTGGCTCTGTTTGGCTCTGCTTTGCTCCTTCACCTTGTTTTGCTCTGTGTGGCTCTGTTTGGCTCTGTTTGTGTCTGTTTTGCTCTGTGTGGCTCTGTTTGGCACTTTTCTGCTCTGTTTGGCACTCATTCGGTCTGCGTGCCTCTGTTTTGTCGTGTATGGCTGCGTTCAGCTCTGTTTGGATCTGTTTTGCTCTGTTTGGCTCAGTTGGGCTTTGTTTGGCTCTGTTCAGCAAAGATTCGCTGTGCCATGTTTTGTATTGCTCCCTTTGGCTCTGTTAGGCTCTGTTTGGATCTGTTCAGCTCTGTTTTGCTCTGGTTGGCTCTGTTCTGCACTGCTTGGCTCTGTTTGTCTCCGTTATACTTTGTCTGGCTCTGTTCAGCACAGGTTGACTGTGCCATGTTCTGTTTGGCACTCATTGGCTCTGTTTGGCTCTTGTCCACGCTGTTTGGCACCCATTGGCTCTGCTTGCCTCTGTTTTGCTGTGTTTGGCTCTTTTCTGCTCTGTTTGGCTCTTTTTGGCTCTCTTTGGCCTTGTTTTGCTCTGATTGGCTCTGGTTTGCTCTGTTTGGCTCTGCCAGGCTCTGGTGTGCTCTTTGTGGTTCCGTTTCCCTCTCTATTGCTCTGTTTGGCTCTATTTGTCTCTATTTGAATCTGTTCGGCTCTGTTTTGCTCTGTTTGGCTCTGTTTTGCTCTGTTTGGCTCCAGTGAGTTTTGTTTGGCTCTGTTCAGCAGAGGTTAGCTGTGCCATGCTCTGTTCCGCATGCATTGGCTCTGTGTTGCTTTCGTTGGCTCTGCCAGGCTCTGTTTCACTCCTTGTGGCTCTGTTGCACTCTGTATTCTTCCCATTGGCTCCATTTGGCTCTCTTTGGTTCAGCCATGCTCTGTTTTGCTCTGCTTGGCTCTCTTTGGCTCCGTTGTGCGTTGTTTGGCTCTGTTCAGCACTAGCTAACTGTGCCATGTTCTGCTTGGCACTCATTGGCTCTGTTTCGTTCTGTTTGTCTCTGTTTTGCTCTCTTTGGCACTCATTGGCACTGCTTGCCTCTGTTTTGCCCTACTTGGCTCTGTTCTGCTCTGTTTGGCTCTGTTTGGCTCTCTTTGGTCTGTGTTTTGTTCTGATTGGCTCTGGTTTGCTCTTTTTGGCTCTGCCAGGCTCTGGTTTGCTCTTTGTGGTTCTCTTCCACTCTCTAATGCTCTGTTTGGCTCTATTTAGCTGTGTTTGGAACTGTTCAGCTCTGTTTTGCTCTGTTTGGCTCTGTTTTGATCTTTGTGGCTCTGTTGCACTCTGTATTGTTCTGACTGGCTCCATTTTGCTCTCTTTGGATCAGTTCACCTCTGTTTTTCTCTGTTTGGCTCCAGTGGGCCTTGTTTAGCTCTGTTCAGCACAGTTTGGTTGTGTCATGCTCTGTTTGGCACTCATTGGCTCCGTTTGGCTCTGTTTGGCTCCGTTTCGCTCTGTTTGGCTCTGTTTCACTTTGTTCTGCTCCACTTGGATCTGGTCGGCTCTGTTTTGTTCTGTTTTGGCTTTGTTTTGCTCCGTTTGACTATGTTTTGCTCTCTTTTGCCTTGGTTTGCTCTGTGTGGCTCTGTTTTGCCCTACTTGGCTCGATTTGTCTCCGTTGTGCTTTGTTTGGCTCTGTTCAGCACAGTTTGACTGTGCCATGTTCTGTTTGGCACTCATTGGCTCTGTTTGGCTCTGCCAGGCTCTGGTTTGCTCTTTGTGGTTCTCTTTCGCACTATATTGCTCTGTTTGGCTCTATTTGCCTCTGATTGGTTCTGTTCAGCTCTGTTTGGCTCTGTTTTGCTCTTTGTCGCTCTGTTGCACTCTGTATTGTTCTCATTGGCTCCATTTGGCTCTCTTTGGATCAGTTCAGCTCTGTTTTTTTCTCTGTTTGGCTCCAGTGGGCATTGCTTGGATCTGTTCAGCACAGTTTGGCTGTATCATGCTCTGTTTGGCACTCATTGGCTCTGTTTGGCTCTGTTTGGCTCCGTTTCGCTCTGTTTGCCACTGCTTTGCTCTGCGTGGCTCTGTTTGTCTCCGTTTTCCTCTGTTTGGCTCTGTTTTGCTCTGCTTGGCTCTGTTTGTCTCCGTTGTACTTTGTTTGGCTCTGTTCAGCACAGCTTGACTGTGCCATGTTCTGTTTGGCATTCATTGTCTCTGTTTGCCTCTGTTTGGCTCTGTTCTGCTCAGTTTGGCTATGTTTTGCTCTTTGTGGCTCTTTTTGGATTTTTTCAGCTCTGTTTTGTTCTGTTTGGCTCTGTTTGGCTCTGCTTTTCTCTCTTTCACGTTTTGCTCTGTGTGGCTCTGTTTGGCTCTGTTTGTTTCTGTTTTGCTCTGTGTGGCTCTGTTTGGCACTCATTGGGTCTGCTTGCCTCTGTTTTGTTGTGTTTGGCTGCGTTCAGCTCTGTTTGGATCTGTTTTGCTCTGTTTGGCACAGTTGGGCTTTGTTTGGCTCTGTTCAGCAAAGGTTCGCTGTGCCACATTTTGTATTACTCCCTTTGGTTCTGTGAGGCTCTGTTTGGATCTGTTCAGCTCTGTTTTGCTCTGGTTGGCTCTGTTCTGCTCTGCTTGGCTCTGTTTGTCTCCGTTGTACTTTGTTTGGCTCTGTTCAGCACAGGTTGACTGTGCCATGTTCTGTTTGGCACTGTTTGGCTCTGTTTGGCTCTGTTTGGCTCTTGTCTGCTCTGTTTGGCACTCATTGGCTCTGCTAGCCTCTGTTTTGCTGTGCTTGGCTCTGTCCTGCTCTGTTTGGCTCTCTTTGGCCTTGTTTTGCTCTGATTGGCTCTGGTTTACTCTGTTTGGCTCTGCCAGGCTCTGCTGTACTCTCTGTGGGTCTCTTTCGCTCTCTATTGCTCTGTTTGGCTCTATTTGTCTCTGTTTGGATCTGTTCAGCTCTGTTTTGCTCTGTTTGGCTCTGTTTTGCTTATTGGCTCCAGTGAGCTTTGTTTGCCTCTGTTCAGCAGAGGTTAGCTGTGCCATGCTCTGTTCCGCATTCATTGTCTCTGTTTGCCTCTGTTTGGCTCTGTTCTGCTCAGTTTGGCTCTGTTTTGCTCTGCTTGGCTCTGTTTGTCTCCGTTGTACTTTGTTTGGCTCTGTTCAGCACAGGTTGACTGTGCCATGTTCTGTTTGGCACTCACTGGCTCTGTTTGCCTCTGTTTGGATGCAGTGAGCTTTGTTTGGCTCTGTTCAGCAGAGGTTAGCTGCGCCATGCTCTGTTTGGCATTCATCGTCTCTGTTTGCCTCTGTTTGGCTCTGTTCTGCTCAGTTTGGCTCTGTTTTGCTCTGAGTGGCTCTGTTTGGCTCTGTTTTGCTCTCTTTGGCACTCATTGGCAATGCTTGCCTCTGTTTTCCTGTGTTCGGCTCTGTTCTGCTTTGTTTGGTTCTGTTTGGCCCTCTTTCGTCTGTGTTTTGTTCTGATTGGCTCTGGTTTGCTCTGTTTGGCTCTGCCAGGCTCTGGTTTGCTCTTTGTAGTTCTCTTTCGCTCTCTAATGCTCTGTTTGGCTCTGTTTTGCTCTTTGTCGCTCTGTTGCACTCTGTATTGTTCTCATTGTCTCCATTTGGCTCTCTTTGGATCAGTTCAGCTCTGTTTTTCTCTGTTTGGCTCCAGTGGGCATTGCTTGTCTCTGTTCAGCACCGTTTGGCTGTATCATGCTCTGTTTGGCACTCATTGGCTCTGTTTGGCTCAGTCTGGCTCCGTTTCGCTCTGTTTGCCACTGCTTTGCTCTGTGTGGCTCTGTTTGTCTCCGTTTTCCTCTGTTTGGCTCTGTTTTGCTCTGCTTGGCTCTGTTTGTCTCCGTTGTACTTTGTTTGGCTCTGTTCAGCACAGCTTGACTGTGCCATGTTCTGTTTGGCATTCATTGTCTCTGTTTGCCTCTGTTTGGCTCTGCTTTTCTCTCTTTCACGTTTTGCTCTGTGTGGCTCTGTTTGTTTCTGTTTTGCTCTGTGTGGCTCTGTTTGGCACTCATTGGGTCTGCTTGCCTCTGTTTTGTTGTGTTTGGCTGCGTTCAGCTCTGTTTGGATCTGTTTTGCTCTGTTTGGCACAGTTGGGCTTTGTTTGGCTCTGTTCAGCAAAGGTTCGCTGTGCCACATTTTGTATTACTCCCTTTGGTTCTGTGAGGCTCTGTTTGGATCTGTTCAGCTCTGTTTTGCTCTGGTTGGCTCTGTTCTGCTCTGCTTGGCTCTGTTTGTCCCCGTTGTACTTTGTTTGGCTCTGTTCAGCACAGGTTGACTGTGCCATGTTCTGTTTGGCACTGTTTGGCTCTGTTTGGCTCTGTTTGGCTCTTGTCTGCTCTGTTTGGCACTCATTGGCTCTGCTAGCCTCTGTTTTGCTGTGCTTGGCTCTGTCCTGCTCTGTTTGGCTCTGTTTGGCTCTCTTTGGCCTTGTTTTGCTCTGATTGGCTCTGGTTTACTCTGTTTGGCTCTGCCAGGCTCTGCTGTACTCTCTGTGTGTCTCTTTCGCTCTCTATTGCTCTGTTTGGCTCTATTTGTCTCTGTTTGGATCTGTTCAGCTCTGTTTTGCTCTGTTTGGCTCTGTTTTGCTTATTGGCTCCAGTGAGCTTTGTTTGCCTCTGTTCAGCAGAGGTTAGCTGTGCCATGCTCTGTTCCGCATTCATTGTCTCTGTTTGCCTCTGTTTGGCTCTGTTCTGCTCAGTTTGGCTCTGTTTTGCTCTGCTTGGCTCTGTTTGTCTCCGTTGTACTTTGTTTGGCTCTGTTCAGCACAGGTTGACTGTGCCATGTTCTGTTTGGCACTCACTGGCTCTGTTTGCCTCTGTTTGGATGCAGTGAGCTTTGTTTGGCTCTGTTCAGCAGAGGTTAGCTGCGCCATGCTCTGTTTGGCATTCATCGTCTCTGTTTGCCTCTGTTTGGCTCTGTTCTGCTCAGTTTGGCTCTGTTTTGCTCTGAGTGGCTCTGTTTGGCTCTGTTTTGCTCTTTGTGGCTCTTTTTGGATTTGTTCAGCTCTGTTTTGTTCTGTTTGGCTCTGCTTGGCTCTTGCTTTGCTCCTTCACCTTGTTTTGCACTGTGTGGCTCTGTTTGGCTCTGTTTGTTTCTGTTTTGCTCTGTGTGGCTCTGTCCGGCACTTTTCTGCTCTGTTTGGCACTCATTGGGTCTGCTTGCCTCTGTTTTGCTGTGTTTGGCTGCGTTCAGCTCTGTTTGGATCTGTTTTGCTCTGTTTGGCACAGTTGGGTTTTGTTTGGCTCTGTTCAGCAAAGGTTCCGTGTGCCACGTTTTGTATTGCTCCCTTTGGTTCTGTGAGGCTCTGTTTGGATCTGTTCAGCTCTGTTTTGCTCTGGTTCGCAGTGTTCTGCTCTGCTTGGCTCTGTTTGTCTCCGTTGTACTTTGTTCGGCTCTGTTCAGCACAGGTTGACTGTGCCATGTTCTGTTTGGCACTCATTGGCTCTGTTTGGCTCTGTTTGCCTCTTGTCCGCTCTGTTTGGCACTCATTGGCTCTGCTTACCTCTGTTTGGCTCTATTTGGCTCTGTTTGGATCTGTTCAGCTCTGTTTTGCTCTGTTTGGCTCTGTTTTGCTCTGTTTGGCTCCAGTGAGATTTGTTTGGCTCTGTTCAGCAGAAGTTAGCTGCTCCATGATCTGTTTGGCATTCATCGTCTCTGTTTGCCTCTGTTTGGCTCTGTTCTGCTCAGTTTGGCTCTGTTTTGCTCTGAGTGGCTCTGTTTGGCTCTGTTTTGATCTTTGTGGCTCTTTTTGGATTTGTTCAGCTCTGTTTTGTTCTGCTTGGCTCTGTTTGGCTCTGCTTTGCTCCTTCACCTTGTTTTGCTCTGTGTGGCTCTGTTTGGCTCTGTTTGTGTCTGTTTTGCTCTGTGTGGCTCTGTTTGGCACTTTTCTGCTCTGTTTGGCACTCATTCGGTCTGCGTGCCTCTGTTTTGTCGTGTATGGCTGCGTTCAGCTCTGTTTGGATCTGTTTTGCTCTGTTTGGCTCAGTTGGGCTTTGTTTGGCTCTGTTCAGCAAAGATTCGCTGTGCCATGTTTTGTATTGCTCCCTTTGGCTCTGTTAGGCTCTGTTTGGATCTGTTCAGCTCTGTTTTGCTCTGGTTGGCTCTGTTCTGCACTGCTTGGCTCTGTTTGTCTCCGTTATACTTTGTCTGGCTCTGTTCAGCACAGGTTGACTGTGCCATGTTCTGTTTGGCACTCATTGGCTCTGTTTGGCTCTTGTCCACGCTGTTTGGCACCCATTGGCTCTGCTTGCCTCTGTTTTGCTGTGTTTGGCTCTTTTCTGCTCTGTTTGGCTCTTTTTGGCTCTCTTTGGCCTTGTTTTGCTCTGATTGGCTCTGGTTTGCTCTGTTTGGCTCTGCCAGGCTCTGGTGTGCTCTTTGTGGTTCCGTTTCCCTCTCTATTGCTCTGTTTGGCTCTATTTGTCTCTATTTGAATCTGTTCAGCTCTGTTTTGCTCTGTTTGGCTCTGTTTTGCTCTGTTTGGCTCCAGTGAGTTTTGTTTGGCTCTGTTCAGCAGAGGTTAGCTGTGCCATGCTCTGTTCCGCATGCATTGGCTCTGTGTTGCTTTCGTTGGCTCTGCCAGGCTCTGTTTCACTCCTTGTGGCTCTGTTGCACTCTGTATTCTTCCCATTGGCTCCATTTGGCTCTCTTTGGTTCAGCCATGCTCTGTTTTGCTCTGCTTGGCTCTCTTTGGCTCCGTTGTGCGTTGTTTGGCTCTGTTCAGCACTAGCTAACTGTGCCATGTTCTGCTTGGCACTCATTGGCTCTGTTTCGTTCTGTTTGTCTCTGTTTTGCTCTCTTTGGCACTCATTGGCACTGCTTGCCTCTGTTTTGCCCTACTTGGCTCTGTTCTGCTCTGTTTGGCTCTGTTTGGCTCTCTTTGGTCTGTGTTTTGTTCTGATTGGCTCTGGTTTGCTCTTTTTGGCTCTGCCAGGCTCTGGTTTGCTCTTTGTGGTTCTCTTCCACTCTCTAATGCTCTGTTTGGCTCTATTTAGCTGTGTTTGGAACTGTTCAGCTCTGTTTTGCTCTGTTTGGCTCTGTTTTGATCTTTCTGGCTCTGTTGCACTCTGTATTGTTCTGACTGGCTCCATTTTGCTCTCTTTGGATCAGTTCACCTCTGTTTTTCTCTGTTTGGCTCCAGTGGGCCTTGTTTAGCTCTGTTCAGCACAGTTTGGTTGTGTCATGCTCTGTTTGGCACTCATTGGCTCCGTTTGGCTCTGTTTGGCTCCGTTTCGCTCTGTTTGGCTCTGTTTCACTTTGTTCTGCTCCACTTGGATCTGGTCGGCTCTGTTTTGTTCTGTTTTGCTTTGTTTTGCTCCGTTTGACTATGTTTTGCTCTCTTTTGCCTTGGTTTGCTCTGTGTGGCTCTGTTTTGCCCTACTTGGCTCGATTTGTCTCCGTTGTGCTTTGTTTGGCTCTGTTCAGCACAGTTTTGACTGTGCCATGTTCTGTTTGGCACTCATTGGCTCTGTTTGGCTCTGCCAGGCTCTGGTTTGCTCTTTGTGGTTCTCTTTCGCACTATATTGCTCTGTTTGGCTCTATTTGCCTCTGATTGGTTCTGTTCAGCTCTGTTTGGCTCTGTTTTGCTCTTTGTCGCTCTGTTGCACTCTGTATTGTTCTCATTGGCTCCATTTGGCTCTCTTTGGATCAGTTCAGCTCTGTTTTTTCTGTTTGGCTCCAGTGGGCATTGCTTGGATCTGTTCAGCACAGTTTGGCTGTATCATGCTCTGTTTGGCACTCATTGGCTCTGTTTGGCTCTGTTTGGCTCCGTTTCGCTCTGTTTGCCACTGCTTTGCTCTGCGTGGCTCTGTTTGTCTCCGTTTTCCTCTGTTTGGCTCTGTTTTGCTCTGCTTGGCTCTGTTTGTCTCCGTTGTACTTTGTTTGGCTCTGTTCAGCACAGCTTGACTGTGCCATGTTCTGTTTGGCATTCATTGTCTCTGTTTGCCTCTGTTTGGCTCTGTTCTGCTCAGTTTGGCTATGTTTTGCTCTTTGTGGCTCTTTTTGGATTTTTTCAGCTCTGTTTTGTTCTGTTTGGCTCTGTTTGGCTCTGCTTTTCTCTCTTTCACGTTTTGCTCTGTGTGGCTCTGTTTGGCTCTGTTTGTTTCTGTTTTGCTCTGTGTGGCTCTGTTTGGCACTCATTGGGTCTGCTTGCCTCTGTTTTGTTGTGTTTGGCTGCGTTCAGCTCTGTTTGGATCTGTTTTGCTCTGTTTGGCACAGTTGGGCTTTGTTTGGCTCTGTTCAGCAAAGGTTCGCTGTGCCACATTTTGTATTACTCCCTTTGGTTCTGTGAGGCTCTGTTTGGATCTGTTCAGCTCTGTTTTGCTCTGGTTGGCTCTGTTCTGCTCTGCTTGGCTCTGTTTGTCTCCGTTGTACTTTGTTTGGCTCTGTTCAGCACAGGTTGACTGTGCCATGTTCTGTTTGGCACTGTTTGGCTCTGTTTGGCTCTGTTTGGCTCTTGTCTGCTCTGTTTGGCACTCATTGGCTCTGCTAGCCTCTGTTTTGCTGTGCTTGGCTCTGTCCTGCTCTGTTTGGCTCTGTTTGGCTCTCTTTGGCCTTGTTTTGCTCTGATTGGCTCTGGTTTACTCTGTTTGGCTCTGCCAGGCTCTGCTGTACTCTCTGTGGGTCTCTTTCGCTCTCTATTGCTCTGTTTGGCTCTATTTGTCTCTGTTTGGATCTGTTCAGCTCTGTTTTGCTCTGTTTGGCTCTGTTTTGCTTATTGGCTCCAGTGAGCTTTGTTTGCCTCTGTTCAGCAGAGGTTAGCTGTGCCATGCTCTGTTCCGCATTCATTGTCTCTGTTTGCCTCCGTTTGGCTCTGTTCTGCTCAGTTTGGCTCTGTTTTGCTCTGCTTGGCTCTGTTTGTCTCCGTTGTACTTTGTTCGGCTCTGTTCAGCACAGGTTGACTGTGCCATGTTCTGTTTGGCACTCATTGGCTCTGTTTGGCTCTGTTTGCCTCTTGTCCGCTCTGTTTGGCACTCATTGGCTCTGCTTACCTCTGTTTGGCTCTATTTGGCTCTGTTTGGATCTGTTCAGCTCTGTTTTGCTCTGTTTGGCTCTGTTTTGCTCTGTTTGGCTCCAGTGAGATTTGTTTGGCTCTGTTCAGCAGAAGTTAGCTGCTCCATGATCTGTTTGGCATTCATCGTCTCTGTTTGCCTCTGTTTGGCTCTGTTCTGCTCAGTTTGGCTCTGTTTTGCTCTGAGTGGCTCTGTTTGGCTCTGTTTTGATCTTTGTGGCTCTTTTTGGATTTGTTCAGCTCTGTTTTGTTCTGCTTGGCTCTGTTTGGCTCTGCTTTGCTCCTTCACCTTGTTTTGCTCTGTGTGGCTCTGTTTGGCTCTGTTTGTGTCTGTTTTGCTCTGTGTGGCTCTGTTTGGCACTTTTCTGCTCTGTTTGGCACTCATTCGGTCTGCGTGCCTCTGTTTTGCCGTGTATGGCTGCGTTCAGCTCTGTTTGGATCTGTTTTGCTCTGTTTGGCTCAGTTGGGCTTTGTTTGGCTCTGTTCAGCAAAGATTCGCTGTGCCATGTTTTGTATTGCTCCCTTTGGCTCTGTTAGGCTCTGTTTGGATCTGTTCAGCTCTGTTTTGCTCTGGTTGGCTCTGTTCTGCACTGCTTGGCTCTGTTTGTCTCCGTTATACTTTGTCTGGCTCTGTTCAGCACAGGTTGACTGTGCCATGTTCTGTTTGGCACTCATTGGCTCTGTTTGGCTCTTGTCCGCGCTGTTTGGCACCCATTGGCTCTGCTTGCCTCTGTTTTGCTGTGTTTGGCTCTTTTCTGCTCTGTTTGGCTCTTTTTGGCTCTCTTTGGCCTTGTTTTGCTCTGATTGGCTCTGGTTTGCTCTGTTTGGCTCTGCCAGGCTCTGGTGTGCTCTTTGTGGTTCCGTTTCCCTCTCTATTGCTCTGTTTGGCTCTATTTGTCTCTATTTGAATCTGTTCAGCTCTGTTTTGCTCTGTTTGGCTCTGTTTTGCTCTGTTTGGCTCCAGTGAGTTTTGTTTGGCTCTGTTCAGCAGAGGTTAGCTGTGCCATGCTCTGTTCCGCATGCATTGGCTCTGTGTTGCTTTCGTTGGCTCTGCCAGGCTCTGTTTTACTCCTTGTGGCTCTGTTGCACTCTGTATTCTTCCCATTGGCTCCATTTGGCTCTCTTTGGTTCAGCCATGCTCTGTTTTGCTCTGCTTGGCTCTCTTTGGCTCCGTTGTGCGTTGTTTGGCTCTGTTCAGCACTAGCTAACTGCTTGCCTCTGTTTTGCCCTACTTGGCTCTGTTCTGCTCTGTTTGGCTCTGTTTGGCTCTCTTTGGTCTGTGTTTTGTTCTGATTGGCTCTGGTTTGCTCTGTTTGGCTCTGCCAGGCTCTGGTTTGCTCTTTGTGGTTCTCCTTCGCTCTCTAATGCTCTGTTTGGCTCTATTTAGCTGTGTTTGGAACTGTTCAGCTCTGTTTTGCTCTGTTTGGCTCTGTTTTGATCTTTGTGGCTCTGTTGCACTCTGTATTGTTCTGACTGGCTCCATTTTGCTCTCTTTGGATCAGTTCACCTCTGTTTTTCTCTGTTTGGCTCCAGTGGGCCTTGTTTGGCTCTGTTCAGCACAGTTTGGTTGTGTCATGCTCTGTTTGGCACTCATTGGCTCCGTTTGGCTCTGTTTGGCTCCGTTTCGCTCTGTTTGGCTCTGTTTCACTTTGTTCTGCTCCACTTGGATCTGGTCGGCTCTGTTTTGTTCTGTTTTGCTTTGTTTTGCTCCGTTTTGACTATGTTTTGCTCTCTTTTGCCTTGGTTTGCTCTGTGTGGCTCTGTTTTGCCCTACTTGGCTCGATTTGTCTCCGTTGTGCTTTGTTTGGCTCTGTTCAGCACAGTTTGACTGTGCCATGTTCTGTTTGGCACTCATTGGCTCTGTTTGGCTCTGCCAGGCTCTGGTTTGCTCTTTGTGGTTCTCTTTCGCACTATATTGCTCTGTTTGGCTCTATTTGCCTCTGATTGGTTCTGTTCAGCTCTGTTTGGCTCTGTTTTGCTCTTTGTCGCTCTGTTGCACTCTGTATTGTTCTCATTGGCTCCATTTGGCTCTCTTTGGATCAGTTCAGCTCTGTTTTTTCTCTGTTTGGCTCCAGTGGGCATTGCTTGGATCTGTTCAGCACAGTTTGGCTGTATCATGCTCTGTTTGGCACTCATTGGCTCTGTTTGGCTCTGTTTGGCTCCGTTTCGCTCTGTTTGCCACTGCTTTGCTCTGCGTGGCTCTGTTTGTCTCCGTTTTCCTCTGTTTGGCTCTGTTTTGCTCTGCTTGGCTCTGTTTGTCTCCGTTGTACTTTGTTTGGCTCTGTTCAGCACAGCTTGACTGTGCCATGTTCTGTTTGGCATTCATTGTCTCTGTTTGCCTCTGTTTGGCTCTGTTCTGCTCAGTTTGGCTATGTTTTGCTCTTTGTGGCTCTTTTTGGATTTGTTCAGCTCTGTTTTGTTCTGTTTGGCTCTGTTTGGCTCTGCTTTGCTCTCTTTCACGTTTTGCTCTGTGTGGCTCTGTTTGGCTCTGTTTGTTTCTGTTTTGCTCTGTGTGGCTCTGTTTGGCACTCATTGGGTCTGCTTGCCTCTGTTTTGTTGTGTTTGGCTGCGTTCAGCTCTGTTTGGATCTGTTTTGCTCTGTTTGGCACAGTTGGGCTTTGTTTGGCTCTGTTCAGCAAAGGTTCGCTGTGCCACATTTTGTATTACTCCCTTTGGTTCTGTGAGGCTCTGTTTGGATCTGTTCAGCTCTGTTTTGCTCTGGTTGGCTCTGTTCTGCTCTGCTTGGCTCTGTTTGTCCCCGTTGTACTTTGTTTGGCTCTGTTCAGCACAGGTTGACTGTGCCATGTTCTGTTTGGCACTGTTTGGCTCTGTTTGGCTCTGTTTGGCTCTTGTCTGCTCTGTTTGGCACTCATTGGCTCTGCTAGCCTCTGTTTTGCTGTGCTTGGCTCTGTCCTGCTCTGTTTGGCTCTGTTTGGCTCTCTTTGGCCTTGTTTTGCTCTGATTGGCTCTGGTTTACTCTGTTTGGCTCTGCCAGGCTCTGCTGTACTCTCTGTGGGTCTCTTTCGCTCTCTATTGCTCTGTTTGGCTCTATTTGTCTCTGTTTGGATCTGTTCAGCTCTGTTTTGCTCTGTTTGGCTCTGTTTTGCTTATTGGCTCCAGTGAGCTTTGTTTGCCTCTGTTCAGCAGAGGTTAGCTGTGCCATGCTCTGTTCCGCATTCATTGTCTCTGTTTGCCTCTGTTTGGCTCTGTTCTGCTCAGTTTGGCTCTGTTTTGCTCTGCTTGGCTCTGTTTGTCTCCGTTGTACTTTGTTTGGCTCTGTTCAGCACTTGTTGACTGTGCCATGTTCTGTTTGGCACTCACTGGCTCTGTTTGCCTCTGTTTGGATGCAGTGAGCTTTGTTTGGCTCTGTTCAGCAGAGGTTAGCTGCGCCATGCTCTGTTTGGCATTCATCGTCTCTGTTTGCCTCTGTTTGGCTCTGTTCTGCTCAGTTTGGCTCTGTTTTGCTCTGAGTGGCTCTGTTTGGCTCTGTTTTGCTCTTTGTGGCTCTTTTTGGATTTGTTCAGCTCTGTTTTGTTCTGTTTGGCTCTGCTTGGCTCTTGCTTTGCTCCTTCACCTTGTTTTGCACTGTGTGGCTTTGTTTGGCTCTGTTTGGCTCTGTTTTGCTCTGTGTGGCTCTGTCCGGCACTTTTCTGCTCTGTTTGGCACTCATTGGGTCTGCTTGCCTCTGTTTTGCTGTGTTTGGCTGCGTTCAGCTCTGTTTGGATCTGTTTTGCTCTGTTTGGCACAGTTGGGTTTTGTTTGGCTCTGTTCAGCAAAGGTTCCGTGTGCCACGTTTTGTATTGCTCCCTTTGGTTCTGTGAGGCTCTGTTTGGATCTGTTCAGCTCTGTTTTGCTCTGGTTCGCAGTGTTCTGCTCTGCTTGGCTCTGTTTGTCACCGTTGTACTTTGTTCGGCTCTGTTCAGCACAGGTTGACTGTGCCATGTTCTGTTTGGCACTCATTGGCTCTGTTTGGCTCTGTTTGGCTCCGTTTCGCTCTGTTTGCCACTGCTTTGCTCTGCGTGGCTCTGTTTGTCTCCGTTTTCCTCTGTTTGGCTCTGTTCTGCTCTGCTTGGCTCTGTTTGTCTCCGTTGTACTTTGTTTGGCTCTGTTCAGCACAGCTTGACTGTGCCATGTTCTGTTTGGCATTCATTGTCTCTGTTTGCCTCTGTTTGGCTCTGTTCTGCTCAGTTTGGCTATGTTTTGCTCTTTGTGGCTCTTTTTGGATTTGTTCAGCTCTGTTTTGTTCTGTTTGGCTCTGTTTGGCTCTGCTTTGCTCTCTTTCACGTTTTGCTCTGTGTGGCTCTGTTTGGCTCTGTTTGTTTCTGTTTTGCTCTGTGTGGCTCTGTTTGGCACTCATTGGGTCTGCTTGCCTCTGTTTTGTTGTGTTTGGCTGCGTTCAGCTCTGTTTGGATCTGTTTTGCTCTGTTTGGCACAGTTGGGCTTTGTTTGGCTCTGTTCAGCAAAGGTTCGCTGTGCCACATTTTGTATTACTCCCTTTGGTTCTGTGAGGCTCTGTTTGGATCTGTTCAGCTCTGCTTTGCTCTGGTTGGCTCTGTTCTGCTCTGCTTGGCTCTGTTTGTCCCCGTTGTACTTTGTTTGGCTCTGTTCAGCACAGGTTGACTGTGCCATGTTCTGTTTGGCACTCACTGGCTCTGGTTGGCTCTGTTTGGCTCTTGTCTGCTCTGTTTGGCACTCATTGGCTCTGCTAGCCTCTGTTTTGCTGTGCTTGGCTCTGTCCTGCTCTGTTTGGCTCTGTTTGGCTCTCTTTGGCCTTGTTTTGCTCTGATTGGCTCTGGTTTGCTCTGTTTGGCTCTGCCAGGCTCTGCTGTACTCTCTGTGGGTCTCTTTCGCTCTCTATTGCTCTGTTTGGCTCTATTTGTCTCTGTTTGGATCTGTTCAGCTCTGTTTTGCTCTGTTTGGCTCTGTTTTGCTTATTGGCTCCAGTGAGCTTTGTTTGCCTCTGTTCAGCAGAGGTTAGCTGTGCCATGCTCTGTTCCGCATTCATTGTCTCTGTTTGCCTCTGTTTGGCTCTGTTCTGCTCAGTTTGGCTCTGTTTTGCTCTGCTTGGCTCTGTTTGTCTCCGTTGTACTTTGTTTGGCTCTGTTCAGCACAGGTTGACTGTGCCATGTTCTGTTTGGCACTCACTGGCTCTGTTTGCCTCTGTTTGGATGCAGTGAGCTTTGTTTGGCTCTGTTCAGCAGAGGTTAGCTGCGCCATGCTCTGTTTGGCATTCATCGTCTCTGTTTGCCTCTGTTTGGCTCTGTTCTGCTCAGTTTGGCTCTGTTTTGCTCTGAGTGGCTCTGTTTGGCTCTGTTTTGCTCTTTGTGGCTCTTTTTGGATTTGTTCAGCTCTGTTTTGTTCTGTTTGGCTCTGCTTGGCTCTTGCTTTGCTCCTTCACCTTGTTTTGCACTGTGTGGCTCTGTTTGGCTCTGTTTGTTTCTGTTTTGCTCTGTGTGGCTCTGTCCGGCACTTTTCTGCTCTGTTTGGCACTCATTGGGTCTGCTTGCCTCTGTTTTGCTGTGTTTGGCTGCGTTCAGCTCTGTTTGGATCTGTTTTGCTCTGTTTGGCACAGTTGGGTTTTGTTTGGCTCTGTTCAGCAAAGGTTCCGTGTGCCACATTTTGTATTGCTCCCTTTGGTTCTGTGAGGCTCTGTTTGGATCTGTTCAGCTCTGTTTTGCTCTGGTTCGCAGTGTTCTGCTCTGCTTGGCTCTGTTTGTCTCCGTTGTACTTTGTTTGGCTCTGTTCAGCACAGGTTGACTGTGCCATGTTCTGTTTGGCACTCATTGGCTCTGTTTGGCTCTGTTTGGCTCTGTTTGGCTCTTGTCCGCTCTGTTTGGCACTCATTGGCTCTGCTTACCTCTGTTTGGCTCTATTTGGCTCTGTTTGGATCTGTTCAGCTCTGTTTTGCTCTGGTTGGCTCTGTTTTGCTCTGTTTGGCTCCAGTGAGATTTGTTTGGCTCTGTTCAGCAGAAGTTAGCTGCTCCATGATCTGTTTGGCATTCATCGTCTCTGTTTGCCTCTGCTTGGCTCTGTTCTGCTCAGTTTGGCTCTGTTTTGCTCTGAGTGGCTCTGTTTGGCTCTGTTTTGATCTTTGTGGCTCTTTTTGGATTTGTTCAGCTCTGTTTTGTTCTGCTTGGCTCTGTTTGGCTCTGCTTTGCTCCTTCACCTTGTTTTGCTCTGTGTGGCTCTGTTTGGCTCTGTTTGTGTCTGTTTTGCTCTGTGTGGCTCTGTTTGGCACTTTTCTGCTCTGTTTGGCACTCATTCGGTCTGCGTGCCTCTGTTTTGCCGTGTATGGCTGCGTTCAGCTCTGTTTGGATCTGTTTTGCTCTGTTTGGCTCAGTTGGGCTTTGTTTGGCTCTGTTCAGCAAAGATTCGCTGTGCCATGTTTTGTATTGCTCCCTTTGGCTCTGTTAGGCTCTGTTTGGATCTGTTCAGCTCTGTTTTGCTCTGGTTGGCTCTGTTCTGCACTGCTTGGCTCTGTTTGTCTCCGTTATACTTTGTCTGGCTCTGTTCAGCACAGGTTGACTGTGCCATGTTCTGTTTGGCACTCATTGGCTCTGTTTCGCTCTTGTCCGCGCTGTTTGGCACCCATTGGCTCTGCTTGCCTCTGTTTTGCTGTGTTTGGCTCTTTTCTGCTCTGTTCGGCTCTTTTTGGCTCTCTTTGGCCTTGTTTTGCTCTGATTGGCTCTGGTGTGCTCTTTGTGGTTCCGTTTCCCTCTCTATTGCTCTGTTTGGCTCTATTTGTCTCTATTTGAATCTGTTCAGCTCTGTTTTGCTCTGTTTGGCTCTGTTTTGCTCTGTTTGGCTCCAGTGAGTTTTGTTTGGCTCTGTTCAGCAGAGGTTAGCTGTGCCATGCTCTGTTCCGCATGCATTGGCTCTGTGTTGCTTTCGTTGGCTCTGCCAGGCTCTGTTTCACTCCTTGTGGCTCTGTTGCACTCTGTATTCTTCCCATTGGCTCCATTTGGCTCTCTTTGGTTCAGCCATGCTCTGTTTTGCTCTGCTTGGCTCTCTTTGGCTCCGTTGTGCGTTGTTTGGCTCTGTTCAGCACTAGCTAACTGTGCCATGTTCTGCTTGGCACTCATTGGCTCTGTTTCGTTCTGTTTGTCTCTGTTTTGCTCTCATTGGCACTCATTGGCACTGCTTGCCTCTGTTTTGCCCTACTTGGCTCTGTTCTGCTCTGTTTGGCTCTGTTTGGCTCTCTTTGGTCTGTGTTTTGTTCTGATTGGCTCTGGTTTGCTCTTTTTGGCTCTGCCAGGCTCTGGTTTGCTCTTTGTGGTTCTCTTCCACTCTCTAATGCTCTGTTTGGCTCTATTTAGCTGTGTTTGGAACTGTTCAGCTCTGTTTTGCTCTGTTTGGCTCTGTTTTGATCTTTGTGGCTCTGTTGCACTCTGTATTGTTCTCACTGGCTCCATTTTGCTCTCTTTGGATCAGTTCACCTCTGCTTTTCTCTGTTTGGCTCCAGTGGGCCTTGTTTAGCTCTGTTCAGCACAGTTTGGTTGTGTCATGCTCTGTTTGGCACTCATTGGCTCCGTTTGGCTCTGTTTGGCTCCGTTTCGCTCTGTTTGGCTCTGTTTCACTTTGTTCTGCTCCACTTGGATCTGGTCGGCTCTGTTTTGTTCTGTTTTGCTTTGTTTTGCTCCGTTTGACTATGTTTTGCTCTCTTTTGCCTTGGTTTGCTCTGTGTGGCTCTGTTTTGCCCTACTTGGCTCGATTTGTCTCCGTTGTGCTTTCTTTGGCTCTGTTCAGCACAGTTTGACTGTGCCATGTTCTGTTTGGCACTCATTGGCTCTGTTTGGCTCTGCCAGGCTCTGGTTTGCTCTTTGTGGTTCTCTTTCGCACTATATTGCTCTGTTTGGCTCTATTTGCCTCTGATTGGTTCTGTTCAGCTCTGTTTGGCTCTGTTTTGCTCTTTGTCGCTCTGTTGCACTCTGTATTGTTCTCATTGGCTCCACTTGGCTCTCTTTGAATCAGTTCAGCTCTGTTTTTCTCTGTTTGGCTCCAGTGGGCATTGCTTGGATCTGTTCAGCACAGTTTGGCTGTATCATGCTCTGTTTGGCACTCATTGGCTCTGTTTGGCTCTGTTTGGCTCCGTTTCGCTCTGTTTGCCACTGCTTTGCTCTGCGTGGCTCTGTTTGTCTCCGTTTTCCTCTGTTTGGCTCTGTTTTGCTCTGCTTGGCTCTGTTTGTCTCCGTTGTACTTTGTTTGGCTCTGTTCAGCACAGCTTGACTGTGCCATGTTCTGTTTGGCATTCATTGTCTCTGTTTGCCTCTGTTTGGCTCTGTTCTGCTCAGTTTGGCTATGTTTTGCTCTTTGTGGCTCTTTTTGGATTTTTTCAGCTCTGTTTTGTTCTGTTTGCCTCTGTTTGGCTCTGCTTTTCTCTCTTTCACGTTTTGCTCTGTGTGGCTCTGTTTGGCTCTGTTTGTTTCTGTTTTGCTCTGTGTGGCTCTGTTTGGCACTCATTGGGTCTGCTTGCCTCTGTTTTGTTGTGTTTGGCTGCGTTCAGCTCTGTTTGGATCTGTTTTGCTCTGTTTGGCACAGTTGGGCTTTGTTTGGCTCTGTTCAGCAAAGGTTCGCTGTGCCACATTTTGTATTACTCCCTTTGGTTCTGTGAGGCTCTGTTTGGATCTGTTCAGCTCTGCTTTGCTCTGGTTGGCTCTGTTCTGCTCTGCTTGGCTCTGTTTGTCCCCGTTGTACTTTGTTTGGCTCTGTTCAGCACAGGTTGACTGTGCCATGTTCTGTTTGGCACTCACTGGCTCTGGTTGGCTCTGTTTGGCTCTTGTCTGCTCTGTTTGGCACTCATTGGCTCTGCTAGCCTCTGTTTTGCTGTGCTTGGCTCTGTCCTGCTCTGTTTGGCTCTGTTTGGCTCTCTTTGGCCTTGTTTTGCTCTGACTGGCTCTGGTTTGCTCTGTTTGGCTCTGCCAGGCTCTGCTGTACTCTCTGTGGGTCTCTTTCGCTCTCTATTGCTCTGTTTGGCTCTATTTGTCTCTGTTTGGATCTGTTCAGCTCTGTTTTGCTCTGTTTGGCTCTGTTTTGCTTATTGGCTCCAGTGAGCTTTGTTTGCCTCTGTTCAGCAGAGGTTAGCTGTGCCATGCTCTGTTCCGCATTCATTGTCTCTGTTTGCCTCTGTTTGGCTCTGTTCTGCTCAGTTTGGCTCTGTTTTGCTCTGCTTGGCTCTGTTTTGTCTCCGTTGTACTTTGTTTGGCTCTGTTCAGCACAGGTTGACTGTGCCATGTTCTGTTTGGCACTCACTGGCTCTGTTTGCCTCTGTTTGGATGCAGTGAGCTTTGTTTGGCTCTGTTCAGCAGAGGTTAGCTGCGCCATGCTCTGTTTGGCATTCATCGTCTCTGTTTGCCTCTGTTTGGCTCTGTTCTGCTCAGTTTGGGTCTGTTTTGCTCTGAGTGGCTCTGTTTGGCTCTGTTTTGCTCTTTGTGGCTCTTTTTGGATTTGTTCAGCTCTGTTTTGTTCTGTTTGGCTCTGCTTGGCTCTTGCTTTGCTCCTTCACCTTGTTTTGCACTGTGTGGCTCTGTTTGGCTCTGTTTGTTTCTGTTTTGCTCTGTGTGGCTCTGTCCGGCACTTTTCTGCTCTGTTTGGCACTCATTGGGTCTGCTTGCCTCTGTTTTGCTGTGTTTGGCTGCGTTCAGCTCTGTTTGGATCTGTTTTGCTCTGTTTGGCACAGTTGGGTTTTGTTTGGCTCTGTTCAGCAAAGGTTCCGTGTGCCACATTTTGTATTGCTCCCTTTGGTTCTGTGAGGCTCTGTTTGGATCTGTTCAGCTCTGTTTTGCTCTGGTTCGCAGTGTTCTGCTCTGCTTGGCTCTGTTTGTCTCCGTTGTACTTTGTTTGGCTCTGTTCAGCACAGGTTGACTGTGCCATGTTCTGTTTGGCACTCATTGGCTCTGTTTGGCTCTGTTTGGCTCTGTTTGGCTCTTGTCCGCTCTGTTTGGCACTCATTGGCTCTGCTTACCTCTGTTTGGCTCTATTTGGCTCTGTTTGGATCTGTTCAGCTCTGTTTTGCTCTGGTTGGCTCTGTTTTGCTCTGTTTGGCTCCAGTGAGATTTGTTTGGCTCTGTTCAGCAGAAGTTAGCTGCTCCATGATCTGTTTGGCATTCATCGTCTCTGTTTGCCTCTGCTTGGCTCTGTTCTGCTCAGTTTGGCTCTGTTTTGCTCTGAGTGGCTCTGTTTGGCTCTGTTTTGATCTTTGTGGCTCTTTTTGGATTTGTTCAGCTCTGTTTTGTTCTGCTTGGCTCTGTTTGGCTCTGCTTTGCTCCTTCACCTTGTTTTGCTCTGTGTGGCTCTGTTTGGCTCTGTTTGTGTCTGTTTTGCTCTGTGTGGCTCTGTTTGGCACTTTTCTGCTCTGTTTGGCACTCATTCGGTCTGCGTGCCTCTGTTTTGCCGTGTATGGCTGCGTTCAGCTCTGTTTGGATCTGTTTTGCTCTGTTTGGCTCAGTTGGGCTTTGTTTGGCTCTGTTCAGCAAAGATTCGCTGTGCCATGTTTTGTATTGCTCCCTTTGGCTCTGTTAGGCTCTGTTTGGATCTGTTCAGCTCTGTTTTGCTCTGGTTGGCTCTGTTCTGCACTGCTTGGCTCTGTTTGTCTCCGTTATACTTTGTCTGGCTCTGTTCAGCACAGGTTGACTGTGCCATGTTCTGTTTGGCACTCATTGGCTCTGTTTCGCTCTTGTCCGCGCTGTTTGGCACCCATTGGCTCTGCTTGCCTCTGTTTTGCTGTGTTTGGCTCTTTTCTGCTCTGTTCGGCTCTTTTTGGCTCTCTTTGGCCTTGTTTTGCTCTGATTGGCTCTGGTGTGCTCTTTGTGGTTCCGTTTCCCTCTCTATTGCTCTGTTTGGCTCTATTTGTCTCTATTTGAATCTGTTCAGCTCTGTTTTGCTCTGTTTGGCTCTGTTTTGCTCTGTTTGGCTCCAGTGAGTTTTGTTTGGCTCTGTTCAGCAGAGGTTAGCTGTGCCATGCTCTGTTCCGCATGCATTGGCTCTGTGTTGCTTTCGTTGGCTCTGCCAGGCTCTGTTTCACTCCTTGTGGCTCTGTTGCACTCTGTATTCTTCCCATTGGCTCCATTTGGCTCTCTTTGGTTCAGCCATGCTCTGTTTTGCTCTGCTTGGCTCTCTTTGGCTCCGTTGTGCGTTGTTTGGCTCTGTTCAGCACTAGCTAACTGTGCCATGTTCTGCTTGGCACTCATTGGCTCTGTTTCGTTCTGTTTGTCTCTGTTTTGCTCTCATTGGCACTCATTGGCACTGCTTGCCTCTGTTTTGCCCTACTTGGCTCTGTTCTGCTCTGTTTGGCTCTGTTTGGCTCTCTTTGGTCTGTGTTTTGTTCTGATTGGCTCTGGTTTGCTCTTTTTGGCTCTGCCAGGCTCTGGTTTGCTCTTTGTGGTTCTCTTTCGCTCTCTAATGCTCTGTTTGGCTCTATTTAGCTGTGTTTGGAACTGTTCAGCTCTGTTTTGCTCTGTTTGGCTCTGTTTTGATCTTTGTGGCTCTGTTGCACTCTGTATTGTTCTCACTGGCTCCATTTTGCTCTCTTTGGATCAGTTCACCTCTGCTTTTCTCTGTTTGGCTCCAGTGGGCCTTGTTTAGCTCTGTTCAGCACAGTTTGGTTGTGTCATGCTCTGTTTGGCACTCATTGGCTCCGTTTGGCTCTGTTTGGCTCCGTTTCGCTCTGTTTGGCTCTGTTTCACTTTGTTCTGCTCCACTTGGATCTGGTCGGCTCTGTTTTGTTCTGTTTTGCTTTGTTTTGCTCCGTTTGACTATGTTTTGCTCTCTTTTGCCTTGGTTTGCTCTGTGTGGCTCTGTTTTGCCCTACTTGGCTCGATTTGTCTCCGTTGTGCTTTCTTTGGCTCTGTTCAGCACAGTTTGACTGTGCCATGTTCTGTTTGGCACTCATTGGCTCTGTTTGGCTCTGCCAGGCTCTGGTTTGCTCTTTGTGGTTCTCTTTCGCACTATATTGCTCTGTTTGGCTCTATTTGCCTCTGATTGGTTCTGTTCAGCTCTGTTTGGCTCTGTTTTGCTCTTTGTCGCTCTGTTGCACTCTGTATTGTTCTCATTGGCTCCACTTGGCTCTCTTTGAATCAGTTCAGCTCTGTTTTTCTCTGTTTGGCTCCAGTGGGCATTGCTTGGATCTGTTCAGCACAGTTTGGCTGTATCATGCTCTGTTTGGCACTCATTGGCTCTGTTTGGCTCTGTTTGGCTCCGTTTCGCTCTGTTTGCCACTGCTTTGCTCTGCGTGGCTCTGTTTGTCTCCGTTTTCCTCTGTTTGGCTCTGTTTTGCTCTGCTTGGCTCTGTTTGTCTCCGTTGTACTTTGTTTGGCTCTGTTCAGCACAGCTTGACTGTGCCATGTTCTGTTTGGCATTCATTGTCTCTGTTTGCCTCTGTTTGGCTCTGTTCTGCTCAGTTTGGCTATGTTTTGCTCTTTGTGGCTCTTTTTGGATTTTTTCAGCTCTGTTTTGTTCTGTTTGCCTCTGTTTGGCTCTGCTTTTCTCTCTTTCACGTTTTGCTCTGTGTGGCTCTGTTTGGCTCTGTTTGTTTCTGTTTTGCTCTGTGTGGCTCTGTTTGGCACTCATTGGGTCTGCTTGCCTCTGTTTTGTTGTGTTTGGCTGCGTTCAACTCTGTTTGGATCTGTTTTGCTCTGTTTGGCACAGTTGGGCTTTGTTTGGCTCTGTTCAGCAAAGGTTCGCTGTGCCACATTTTGTATTACTCCCTTTGGTTCTGTGAGGCTCTGTTTGGATCTGTTCAGCTCTGTTTTGCTCTGGTTGGCTCTGTTCTGCTCTGCTTGGCTCTGTTTGTCCCCGTTGTACTTTGTTTGGCTCTGTTCAGCACTGGTTGACTGTGCCATGTTCTGTTTGGCACTGTTTGGCTCTGTTTGGCTCTGTTTGGCTCTTGTCTGCTCTGTTTGGCACTCATTGGCTCTGCCAACCTCTGTTTTGCTGTGCTTGGCTCTGTCCTGCTCTGTTTGGCTCTGTTTGGCTCTCTTTGGCCTTGTTTTGCTCTGATTGGTTCTGGTTTGCTCTGTTTGGCTCTGCCAGGCTCTGCTGTACTCTCTGTGGGTCTCTTTCGCTCTCTATTGCTCTGTTTGGCTCTATTTGTCTCTGTTTGGATCTGTTCAGCTCTGTTTTGCTCTGTTTGGCTCTGTTTTGCTTATTGGCTCCAGTGAGCTTTGTTTGCCTCTGTTCAGCAGAGGGTAGCTGTGCCATGCTCTGTTCCACATTCATTGTCTCTGTTTGCCTCTGTTTGGCTCTGTTCTGCTCAGTTTGGCTCTGTTTTGCTCTGCTTGGCTCTGTTTGTCTCCGTTGTACTTTGTTTGGCTCTGTTCAGCACAGGTTGACTGTGCCATGTTCTGTTTGGCACTGTTTGGCTCTTGTCTGCTCTGTTTGGCACTCATTGGCTCTGCTAGCCTCTGTTTTGCTGTGCTTGGCTCTGTCCTGCTCTGTTTGGCTCTGTTTGGCTCTCTTTGGCCTTGTTTTGCTCTGATTGGCTCTGGTTTGCTCTGTTTGGCTCTGCCAGGCTCTGCTGTACTCTCTGTGGGTCTCTTTCGCTCTCTATTGCTCTGTTTGGCTCTATTTGTCTCTGTTTGGATCTGTTCAGCTCTGTTTTGCTCTGTTTGGCTCTGTTTTGCTTATTGGCTCCAGTGAGCTTTGTTTGCCTCTGTTCAGCAGAGGTTAGCTGTGCCATGCTCTGTTCCGCATTCATTGTCTCTGTTTGCCTCTGTTTGGCTCTGTTCTGCTCAGTTTGGCTCTGTTTTGCTCTGCTTGGCTCTGTTTGTCTCCGTTGTACTTTGTTTGGCTCTGTTCAGCACAGGTTGACTGTGCCATGTTCTGTTTGGCACTCACTGGCTCTGTTTGCCTCTGTTTGGATGCAGTGAGCTTTGTTTGGCTCTGTTCAGCAGAGGTTAGCTGCGCCATGCTCTGTTTGGCATTCATCGTCTCTGTTTGCCTCTGTTTGGCTCTTTTCTGCTCAGTTTGGGTCTGTTTTGCTCTGAGTGGCTCTGTTTGGCTCTGTTTTGCTCTTTGTGGCTCTTTTTGGATTTGTTCAGCTCTGTTTTGTTCTGTTTGGCTCTGCTTGGCTCTTGCTTTGCTCCTTCACCTTGTTTTGCACTGTGTGGCTCTGTTTGGCTCTGTTTGTTTCTGTTTTGCTCTGTGTGGCTCTGTCCGGCACTTTTCTGCTCTGTTTGGCACTCATTGGGTCTGCTTGCCTCTGTTTTGCTGTGTTTGGCTGCGTTCAGCTCTGTTTGGATCTGTTTTGCTCTGTTTGGCACAGTTGGGCTTTGTTTGGCTCTGTTCAGCAAAGGTTCGCTGTGCCACATTTTGTATTACTCCCTTTGGTTCTGTGAGGCTCTGTTTGGATCTGTTCAGCTCTGCTTTGCTCTGGTTGGCTCTGTTCTGCTCTGCTTGGCTCTGTTTGTCCCCGTTGTACTTTGTTTGGCTCTGTTCAGCACAGGTTGACTGTGCCATGTTCTGTTTGGCACTGTTTGGCTCTGTTTGGCTCTTGTCTGCTCTGTTTGGCACTCATTGGCTCTGCTAGCCTCTGTTTTGCTGTGCTTGGATCTGTTCTGCTCTGTTTGGCTCTGTTTGGCTCTCTTGGGCCTTGTTTTGCTCTGATTGGCTCTGGTTTGCTCTGTTTGGCTCTGCCAGGCTCTGCTGTACTCTCTGTGGGTCTCTTTCGCTCTCTATTGCTCTGTTTGGCTCTATTTGTCTCTGTTTGGATCTGTTCAGCTCTGTTTTGCTCTGTTTGGCTCTGTTTGTCCCCGTTGTACTTTGTTTGGCTCTGTTCAGCACAGGTTGACTGTGCCATGTTCTGTTTGGCACTCACTGGCTCTGGTTGGCTCTTGTCTGCTCTGTTTGGCACTCATTGGCTCTGCTAGCCTCTGTTTTGCTGTGCTTGGCTCTGTCCTGCTCTGTTTGGCTCTGTTTGGCTCTCTTTGGCCTTGTTTTGTTCTGATTGGCTCTGGTTTGCTCTGTTTGGCTCTGCCAGGCTCTGCTGTACTCTCTGTGGGTCTCTTTCGCTCTCTATTGCTCTGTTTGGCTCTATTTGTCTCTGTTTGGATCTGTTCAGCTCTGTTTTGCTCTGTTTGGCTCTGTTTTGCTTATTGGCTCCAGTGAGCTTTGTTTGCCTCTGTTCAGCAGAGGTTAGCTGTGCCATGCTCTGTTCCGCATTCATTGTCTCTGTTTGCCTCTGTTTGGCTCTGTTCTGCTCAGTTTGGCTCTGTTTTGCTCTGCTTGGCTCTGTTTGTCTCCGTTGTACTTTGTTTGGCTCTGTTCAGCACAGGTTGACTGTGCCATGTTCTGTTTGGCACTCACTGGCTCTGTTTGCCTCTGTTTGGATGCAGTGAGCTTTGTTTGGCTCTGTTCAGCAGAGGTTAGCTGCGCCATGCTCTGTTTGGCATTCATCGTCTCTGTTTGCCTCTGTTTGGCTCTGTTCTGCTCAGTTTGGCTCTGTTTTGCTCTGAGTGGCTCTGTTTGGCTCTGTTTTGCTCTTTGTGGCTCTTTTTGGATTTGTTCAGCTCTGTTTTGTTCTGTTTGGCTCTGCTTGGCTCTTGCTTTGCTCCTTCACCTTGTTTTGCACTGTGTGGCTCTGTTTGGCTCTGTTTGTTTCTGTTTTGCTCTGTGTGGCTCTGTCCGGCACTTTTCTGCTCTGTTTGGCACTCATTGGGTCTGCTTGCCTCTGTTTTGCTGTGTTTGGCTGCGTTCAGCTCTGTTTGGATCTGTTTTGCTCTGTTTGGCACAGTTGGGTTTTGTTTGGCTCTGTTCAGCAAAGGTTCCGTGTGCCACGTTTTGTATTGCTCCCTTTGGTTCTGTGAGGCTCTGTTTGGATCTGTTCAGCTCTGTTTTGCTCTGGTTCGCAGTGTTCTGCTCTGCTTGGCTCTGTTTGTCTCCGTTGTACTTTGTTTGGCTCTGTTCAGCACAGGTTGACTGTGCCATGTTCTGTTTGGCACTCATTGGCTCTGTTTGGCTCTGTTTGGCTCTTGTCCGCTCTGTTTGGCACTCATTGGCTCTGCTTACCTCTGTTTGGCTCTATTTGGCTCTGTTTGGATCTGTTCAGCTCTGTTTTGCTCTGTTTGGCTCTGTTTTGATCTTTGTGGCTCTGTTGCACTCTGTATTGTTCTCACTGGCTCCATTTTGCTCTCTTTGGATCAGTTCACCTCTGCTTTTCTCTGTTTGGCTCCAGTGGGCCTTGTTTGGCTCTGTTCAGCACAGTTTGGTTGTGTCATGCTCTGTTTGGCACTCATTGGCTCCGTTTGGCTCTGTTTGGTTCCGTTTCGCTCTGTTTGGCTCTGTTTCACTTTGTTCTGTTCCACTTGGATCTGGTCGGCTCTGTTTTGTTCTGTTTTGCTTTGTTTTGCTCCGTTTGACTATGTTTTGCTCTCTTTTGCCTTGGTTTGCTCTGTGTGGCTCTGTTTTGCCCTACTTGGCTCGATTTGTCTCCGTTGTGCTTTGTTTGGCTCTGTTCAGCACAGTTTGACTGTGCCATGTTCTGTTTGGCACTCATTGGCTCTGTTTGGCTCTGCCAGGCTCTGGTTTGCTCTTTGTGGTTCTCTTTCGCACTATATTGCTCTGTTTGGCTCTATTTGCCTCTGATTGGTTCTGTTCAGCTCTGTTTGGCTCTGTTTTGCTCTTTGTCGCTCTGTTGCACTCTGTATTGTTCTCATTGGCTCCATTTGGCTCTCTTTGGATCAGTTCAGCTCTGTTTTTTCTCTGTTTGGCTCCAGTGGGCATTGCTTGGATCTGTTCAGCACAGTTTGGCTGTATCATGCTCTGTTTGGCACTCATTGGCTCTGTTTGGCTCTGTTTGGCTCCGTTTCGCTCTGTTTGCCACTGCTTTGCTCTGCGTGGCTCTGTTTGTCTCCGTTTTCCTCTGTTTGGCTCTGTTCTGCTCTGCTTGGCTCTGTTTGTCTCCGTTGTACTTTGTTTGGCTCTGTTCAGCACAGCTTGACTGTGCCATGTTCTGTTTGGCATTCATTGTCTCTGTTTGCCTCTGTTTGGCTCTGTTCTGCTCAGTTTGGCTATGTTTTGCTCTTTGTGGCTCTTTTTGGATTTTTTCAGCTCTGTTTTGTTCTGTTTGGCTCTGTTTGGCTCTGCTTTGCTCTCTTTCACGTTTTGCTCTGTGTGGCTCTGTTTGGCTCTGTTTGTTTCTGTTTTGCTCTGTGTGGCTCTGTTTGGCACTCATTGGGTCTGCTTGCCTCTGTTTTGTTGTGTTTGGCTGCGTTCAGCTCTGTTTGGATCTGTTTTGCTCTGTTTGGCACAGTTGGGCTTTGTTTGGCTCTGTTCAGCAAAGGTTCGCTGTGCCACATTTTGTATTACTCCCTTTGGTTCTGTGAGGCTCTGTTTGGATCTGTTCAGCTCTGCTTTGCTCTGGTTGGCTCTGTTCTGCTCTGCTTGGCTCTGTTTGTCCCCGTTGTACTTTGTTTGGCTCTGTTCAGCACAGGTTGACTGTGCCATGTTCTGTTTGGCACTGTTTGGCACTGTTTGGCTCTTGTCTGCTCTGTTTGGCACTCATTGGCTCTGCTAGCCTCTGTTTTGCTGTGCGTGGCTCTGTTCTGCTCTGTTTGGCTCTGTTTGGCTCTCTTGGGCCTTGTTTTGCTCTGATTGGCTCTGGTTTGCTCTGTTTGGCTCTGCCAGGCTCTGCTGTACTCTCTGTGGGTCTCTTTCGCTCTCTATTGCTCTGTTTGGCTCTATTTGTCTCTGTTTGGATCTGTTCAGCTCTGTTTTGCTCTGTTTGGCTCTGTTTTGCTTATTGGCTCCAGTGAGCTTTGTTTGCCTCTGTTCAGCAGAGGTTAGCTGTGCCATGCTCTGTTCCGCATTCATTGTCTCTGTTTGCCTCTGTTTGGCTCTGTTCTGCTCAGTTTGGCTCTGTTTTGCTCTGCTTGGCTCTGTTTGTCTCCGTTGTACTTTGTTTGGCTCTGTTCAGCACAGGTTGACTGTGCCATGTTCTGTTTGGCACTCACTGGCTCTGTTTGCCTCTGTTTGGATGCAGTGAGCTTTGTTTGGCTCTGTTCAGCAGAGGTTAGCTGCGCCATGCTCTGTTTGGCATTCATCGTCTCTGTTTGCCTCTGTTTGGCTCTGTTCTGCTCAGTTTGGGTCTGTTTTGCTCTGAGTGGCTCTGTTTGGCTCTGTTTTGCTCTTTGTGGCTCTTTTTGGATTTGTTCAGCTCTGTTTTGTTCTGTTTGGCTCTGCTTGGCTCTTGCTTTGCTCCTTCACCTTGTTTTGCACTGTGTGGCTCTGTTTGGCTCTGTTTGTTTCTGTTTTGCTCTGTGTGGCTCTGTCCGGCACTTTTCTGCTCTGTTTGGCACTCATTGGGTCTGCTTGCCTCTGTTTTGCTGTGTTTGGCTGCGTTCAGCTCTGTTTGGATCTGTTTTGCTCTGTTTGGCACAGTTGGGTTTTGTTTGGCTCTGTTCAGCAAAGGTTCCGTGTGCCACGTTTTGTATTGCTCCCTTTGGTTCTGTGAGGCTCTGTTTGGATCTGTTCAGCTCTGTTTTGCTCTGGTTCGCAGTGTTCTGCTCTGCTTGGCTCTGTTTGTCTCCGTTGTACTTTGTTTGGCTCTGTTCAGCACAGGTTGACTGTGCCATGTTCTGTTTGGCACTCATTGGCTCTGTCTGGCTCTGTTTGGCTCTTGTCCGCTCTGTTTGGCACTCATTGGCTCTGCTTACCTCTGTTTGGCTCTATTTGGCTCTGTTTGGATCTGTTCAGCTCTGTTTTGCTCTGTTTGGCTCTGTTTTGCTCTGTTTGGCTCCAGTGAGATTTGTTTGGCTCTGTTCAGCAGAAGTTAGCTGCTCCATGATCTGTTTGGCATTCATCGTCTCTGTTTGCCTCTGTTTGGCTCTGTTCTGCTCAGTTTGGCTCTGTTTTGCTCTGAGTGGCTCTTTTTGGCTCTGTTTTGATCTTTGTGGCTCTTTTTGGATTTGTTCAGCTCTGTTTTGTTCTGCTTGGCTCTGTTTGGCTCTGCTTTGCTCCTTCACCTTGTTTTGCTCTGTGTGGCTCTGTTTGGCTCTGTTTGTGTCTGTTTTGCTCTGTGTGGCTCTGTTTGGCACTTTTCTGCTCTGTTTGGCACTCATTCGGTCTGCGTGCCTCTGTTTTGCCGTGCATGGCTGCGTTCAGCTCTGTTTGGATCTGTTTTGCTCTGTTTGGCTCAGTTGGGCTTTGTTTGGCTCTGTTCAGCAAAGATTCGCTGTGCCATGTTTTGTATTGCTCCCTTTGGCTCTGTTAGGCTCTGTTTGGATCTGTTCAGCTCTGTTTTGCTCTGGTTGGCTCTGTTCTGCACTGCTTGGCTCTGTTTGTCTCCGTTATACTTTGTCTGGCTCTGTTCAGCACAGGTTGACTGTGCCATGTTCTGTTTGGCACTCATTGGCTCTGTTTGGCTCTTGTCCGCGCTGTTTGGCACCCATTGGCTCTGCTTGCCTCTGTTTTGCTGTGTTTGGCTCTTTTCTGCTCTGTTTGGCTCTTTTTGGCTCTCTTTGGCCTTGTTTTGCTCTGATTGGCTCTGGTTTGCTCTGTTTGGCTCTGCCAGGCTCTGGTGTGCTCTTTGTGGTTCCGTTTCCCTCTCTATTGCTCTGTTTGGCTCTATTTGTCTCTATTTGAATCTGTTCAGCTCTGTTTTGCTCTGTTTGGCTCTGTTTTGCTCTGTTTGGCTCCAGTGAGTTTTGTTTGGCTCTGTTCAGCAGAGGTTAGCTGTGCCATGCTCTGTTCCGCATGCATTGGCTCTGTGTTGCTTTCGTTGGCTCTGCCAGGCTCTGTTTCACTCCTTGTGGCTCTGTTGCACTCTGTATTCTTCCCATTGGCTCCATTTGGCTCTCTTTGGTTCAGCCATGCTCTGTTTTGCTCTGCTTGGCTCTCTTTGGCTCCGTTGTGCGTTGTTTGGCTCTGTTCAGCACTAGCTAACTGTGCCATGTTCTGCTTGGCACTCATTGGCTCTGTTTCGTTCTGTTTGTCTCTGTTTTGCTCTCTTTGGCACTCATTGGCACTGCTTGCCTCTGTTTTGCCCTACTTGGCTCTGTTCTGCTCTGTTTGGCTCTGTTTGGCTCTCTTTGGTCTGTGTTTTGTTCTGATTGGCTCTGGTTTGCTCTGTTTGGCTCTGCCAGGCTCTGGTTTGCTCTTTGTGGTTCTCTTTCGCTCTCTAATGCTCTGTTTGGCTCTATTTAGCTCTGTTTGGAACTGTTCAGCTCTGTTTTGCTCTGTTTGGCTCTGTTTTGATCTTTGTGGCTCTGTTGCACTCTGTATTGTTCTCACTGGCTCCATTTTGCTCTCTTTGGATCAGTTCACCTCTGTTTTTCTCTGTTTGGCTCCAGTGGGCCTTGTTTGGCTCTGTTCAGCACAGTTTGGTTGTGTCATGCTCTGTTTGGCACTCATTGGCTCCGTTTGGCTCTGTTTGGCTCCGTTTCGCTCTGTTTGGCTCTGTTTCACTTTGTTCTGCTCCACTTGGATCTGGTCGGCTCTGTTTTGTTCTGTTTTGCTTTGTTTTGCTCCGTTTGACTATGTTTTGCTCTCTTTTGCCTTGGTTTGCTCTGTGTGGCTCTGTTTTGCCCTACTTGGCTCGATTTGTCTCCGTTGTGCTTTGTTTGGCTCTGTTCAGCACAGTTTGACTGTGCCATGTTCTGTTTGGCACTCATTGGCTCTGTTTGGCTCTGCCAGGCTCTGGTTTGCTCTTTGTGGTTCTCTTTCGCACTATATTGCTCTGTTTGGCTCTATTTGCCTCTGATTGGTTCTGTTCAGCTCTGTTTGGCTCTGTTTTGCTCTTTGTCGCTCTGTTGCACTCTGTATTGTTCTCATTGGCTCCATTTGGCTCTCTTTGGATCAGTTCAGCTCTGTTTTTCTCTGTTTGGCTCCAGTGGGCATTGCTTGGCTCTGTTCAGCACAGTTTGGCTGTATCATGCTCTGTTTGGCACTCATTGGCTCTGTTTGGCTCTGTTTGGCTCCGTTTCGCTCTGTTTGCCACTGCTTTGCTCTGCGTGGCTCTGTTTGTCTCCGTTTTCCTCTGTTTGGCTCTGTTTTGCTCTGCTTGGCTCTGTTTGTCTCCGTTGTACTTTGTTTGGCTCTGTTCAGCACAGCTTGACTGTGCCATGTTCTGTTTGGCATTCATTGTCTCTGTTTGCCTCTGTTTGGCTCTGTTCTGCTCAGTTTGGCTATGTTTTGCTCTTTGTGGCTCTTTTTGGATTTGTTCAGCTCTGTTATGTTCTGTTTGGCTCTGTTTGGCTCTGCTTTTCTCTCTTTCACGTTTTGCTCTGTGTGGCTCTGTTTGGCTCTGTTTATTTCTGTTTTGCTCTGTGTGGCTCTGTTTGGCACTCATTGGGTCTGCTTGCCTCTGTTTTGTTGTGTTTGGCTGCGTTCAGCTCTGTTTGGATCTGTTTTGCTCTGTTTGGCACAGTTGGGCTTTGTTTGGCTCTGTTCAGCAAAGGTTCGCTGTGCCACATTTTGTATTACTCCCTTTGGTTCTGTGAGGCTCTGTTTGGATCTGTTCAGCTCTGTTTTGCTCTGGTTGGCTCTGTTCTGCTCTGCTTGGCTCTGTTTGTCCCCGTTGTACTTTGTTTGGCTCTGTTCAGCACAGGTTGACTGTGCCATGTTCTGTTTGGCACTGTTTGGCTCTGTTTGGCTCTTGTCTGCTCTGTTTGGCACTCATTGGCTCTGCTAGCCTCTGTTTTGCTGTGCTTGGCTCTGTCCTGCTCTGTTTGGCTCTGTTTGGCTCTCTTTGGCCTTGTTTTGTTCTGATTGGCTCTGGTTTGCTCTGTTTGGCTCTGCCAGGCTCTGCTGTACTCTCTGTGGGTCTCTTTCGCTCTCTATTGCTCTGTTTGGCTCTATTTGTCTCTGTTTGGATCTGTTCAGCTCTGTTTTGCTCTGTTTGGCTCTGTTTTGCTTATTGGCTCCAGTGAGCTTTGTTTGCCTCTGTTCAGCAGAGGTTAGCTGTGCCATGCTCTGTTCCGCATTCATTGTCTCTGTTTGCCTCTGTTTGGCTCTGTTCTGCTCAGTTTGGCTCTGTTTTGCTCTGCTTGGCTCTGTTTGTCTCCGTTGTACTTTGTTTGGCTCTGTTCAGCACAGGTTGACTGTGCCATGTTCTGTTTGGCACTCACTGGCTCTGTTTGCCTCTGTTTGGATGCAGTGAGCTTTGTTTGGCTCTGTTCAGCAGAGGTTAGCTGCGCCATGCTCTGTTTGGCATTCATCGTCTCTGTTTGCCTCTGTTTGGCTCTGTTCTGCTCAGTTTGGCTCTGTTTTGCTCTGAGTGGCTCTGTTTGGCTCTGTTTTGCTCTTTGTGGCTCTTTTTGGATTTGTTCAGCTCTGTTTTGTTCTGTTTGGCTCTGCTTGGCTCTTGCTTTGCTCCTTCACCTTGTTTTGCACTGTGTGGCTCTGTTTGGCTCTGTTTGTTTCTGTTTTGCTCTGTGTGGCTCTGTCCGGCACTTTTCTGCTCTGTTTGGCACTCATTGGGTCTGCTTGCCTCTGTTTTGCTGTGTTTGGCTGCGTTCAGCTCTGTTTGGATCTGTTTTGCTCTGTTTGGCACAGTTGGGTTTTGTTTGGCTCTGTTCAGCAAAGGTTCCGTGTGCCACGTTTTGTATTGCTCCCTTTGGTTCTGTGAGGCTCTGTTTGGATCTGTTCAGCTCTGTTTTGCTCTGGTTCGCAGTGTTCTGCTCTGCTTGGCTCTGTTTGTCTCCGTTGTACTTTGTTTGGCTCTGTTCAGCACAGGTTGACTGTGCCATGTTCTGTTTGGCACTCATTGGCTCTGTTTGGCTCTGTTTGGCTCTTGTCCGCTCTGTTTGGCACTCATTGGCTCTGCTTACCTCTGTTTGGCTCTATTTGGCTCTGTTTGGATCTGTTCAGCTCTGTTTTGCTCTGTTTGGCTCTGTTTTGATCTTTGTGGCTCTGTTGCACTCTGTATTGTTCTCACTGGCTCCATTTTGCTCTCTTTGGATCAGTTCACCTCTGTTTTTCTCTGTTTGGCTCCAGTGGGCCTTGTTTGGCTCTGTTCAGCACAGTTTGGTTGTGTCATGCTCTGTTTGGCACTCATTGGCTCCGTTTGGCTCTGTTTGGTTCCGTTTCGCTCTGTTTGGCTCTGTTTCACTTTGTTCTGTTCCACTTGGATCTGGTCGGCTCTGTTTTGTTCTGTTTTGCTTTGTTTTGCTCCGTTTGACTATGTTTTGCTCTCTTTTGCCTTGGTTTGCTCTGTGTGGCTCTGTTTTGCCCTACTTGGCTCGATTTGTCTCCGTTGTGCTTTGTTTGGCTCTGTTCAGCACAGTTTGACTGTGCCATGTTCTGTTTGGCACTCATTGGCTCTGTTTGGCTCTGCCAGGCTCTGGTTTGCTCTTTGTGGTTCTCTTTCGCACTATATTGCTCTGTTTGGCTCTATTTGCCTCTGATTGGTTCTGTTCAGCTCTGTTTGGCTCTGTTTTGCTCTTTGTCGCTCTGTTGCACTCTGTATTGTTCTCATTGGCTCCATTTGGCTCTCTTTGGATCAGTTCAGCTCTGTTTTTTCTCTGTTTGGCTCCAGTGGGCATTGCTTGGATCTGTTCAGCACAGTTTGGCTGTATCATGCTCTGTTTGGCACTCATTGGCTCTGTTTGGCTCTGTTTGGCTCCGTTTCGCTCTGTTTGCCACTGCTTTGCTCTGCGTGGCTCTGTTTGTCTCCGTTTTCCTCTGTTTGGCTCTGTTCTGCTCTGCTTGGCTCTGTTTGTCTCCGTTGTACTTTGTTTGGCTCTGTTCAGCACAGCTTGACTGTGCCATGTTCTGTTTGGCATTCATTGTCTCTGTTTGCCTCTGTTTGGCTCTGTTCTGCTCAGTTTGGCTATGTTTTGCTCTTTGTGGCTCTTTTTGGATTTTTTCAGCTCTGTTTTGTTCTGTTTGGCTCTGTTTGGCTCTGCTTTGCTCTCTTTCACGTTTTGCTCTGTGTGGCTCTGTTTGGCTCTGTTTGTTTCTGTTTTGCTCTGTGTGGCTCTGTTTGGCACTCATTGGGTCTGCTTGCCTCTGTTTTGTTGTGTTTGGCTGCGTTCAGCTCTGTTTGGATCTGTTTTGCTCTGTTTGGCACAGTTGGGCTTTGTTTGGCTCTGTTCAGCAAAGGTTCGCTGTGCCACATTTTGTATTACTCCCTTTGGTTCTGTGAGGCTCTGTTTGGATCTGTTCAGCTCTGCTTTGCTCTGGTTGGCTCTGTTCTGCTCTGCTTGGCTCTGTTTGTCCCCGTTGTACTTTGTTTGGCTCTGTTCAGCACAGGTTGACTGTGCCATGTTCTGTTTGGCACTGTTTGGCACTGTTTGGCTCTTGTCTGCTCTGTTTGGCACTCATTGGCTCTGCTAGCCTCTGTTTTGCTGTGCGTGGCTCTGTTCTGCTCTGTTTGGCTCTGTTTGGCTCTCTTGGGCCTTGTTTTGCTCTGATTGGCTCTGGTTTGCTCTGTTTGGCTCTGCCAGGCTCTGCTGTACTCTCTGTGGGTCTCTTTCGCTCTCTATTGCTCTGTTTGGCTCTATTTGTCTCTGTTTGGATCTGTTCAGCTCTGTTTTGCTCTGTTTGGCTCTGTTTTGCTTATTGGCTCCAGTGAGCTTTGTTTGCCTCTGTTCAGCAGAGGTTAGCTGTGCCATGCTCTGTTCCGCATTCATTGTCTCTGTTTGCCTCTGTTTGGCTCTGTTCTGCTCAGTTTGGCTCTGTTTTGCTCTGCTTGGCTCTGTTTGTCTCCGTTGTACTTTGTTTGGCTCTGTTCAGCACAGGTTGACTGTGCCATGTTCTGTTTGGCACTCACTGGCTCTGTTTGCCTCTGTTTGGATGCAGTGAGCTTTGTTTGGCTCTGTTCAGCAGAGGTTAGCTGCGCCATGCTCTGTTTGGCATTCATCGTCTCTGTTTGCCTCTGTTTGGCTCTGTTCTGCTCAGTTTGGCTCTGTTTTGCTCTGAGTGGCTCTGTTTGGCTCTGTTTTGCTCTTTGTGGCTCTTTTTGGATTTGTTCAGCTCTGTTTTGTTCTGTTTGGCTCTGCTTGGCTCTTGCTTTGCTCCTTCACCTTGTTTTGCACTGTGTGGCTCTGTTTGGCTCTGTTTGTTTCTGTTTTGCTCTGTGTGGCTCTGTCCGGCACTTTTCTGCTCTGTTTGGCACTCATTGGGTCTGCTTGCCTCTGTTTTGCTGTGTTTGGCTGCGTTCAGCTCTGTTTGGATCTGTTTTGCTCTGTTTGGCACAGTTGGGTTTTGTTTGGCTCTGTTCAGCAAAGGTTCCGTGTGCCACGTTTTGTATTGCTCCCTTTGGTTCTGTGAGGCTCTGTTTGGATCTGTTCAGCTCTGTTTTGCTCTGGTTCGCAGTGTTCTGCTCTGCTTGGCTCTGTTTGTCTCCGTTGTACTTTGTTTGGCTCTGTTCAGCACAGGTTGACTGTGCCATGTTCTGTTTGGCACTCATTGGCTCTGTCTGGCTCTGTTTGGCTCTTGTCCGCTCTGTTTGGCACTCATTGGCTCTGCTTACCTCTGTTTGGCTCTATTTGGCTCTGTTTGGATCTGTTCAGCTCTGTTTTGCTCTGTTTGGCTCTGTTTTGCTCTGTTTGGCTCCAGTGAGATTTGTTTGGCTCTGTTCAGCAGAAGTTAGCTGCTCCATGATCTGTTTGGCATTCATCGTCTCTGTTTGCCTCTGTTTGGCTCTGTTCTGCTCAGTTTGGCTCTGTTTTGCTCTGAGTGGCTCTTTTTGGCTCTGTTTTGATCTTTGTGGCTCTTTTTGGATTTGTTCAGCTCTGTTTTGTTCTGCTTGGCTCTGTTTGGCTCTGCTTTGCTCCTTCACCTTGTTTTGCTCTGTGTGGCTCTGTTTGGCTCTGTTTGTGTCTGTTTTGCTCTGTGTGGCTCTGTTTGGCACTTTTCTGCTCTGTTTGGCACTCATTCGGTCTGCGTGCCTCTGTTTTGCCGTGCATGGCTGCGTTCAGCTCTGTTTGGATCTGTTTTGCTCTGTTTGGCTCAGTTGGGCTTTGTTTGGCTCTGTTCAGCAAAGATTCGCTGTGCCATGTTTTGTATTGCTCCCTTTGGCTCTGTTAGGCTCTGTTTGGATCTGTTCAGCTCTGTTTTGCTCTGGTTGGCTCTGTTCTGCACTGCTTGGCTCTGTTTGTCTCCGTTATACTTTGTCTGGCTCTGTTCAGCACAGGTTGACTGTGCCATGTTCTGTTTGGCACTCATTGGCTCTGTTTGGCTCTTGTCCGCGCTGTTTGGCACCCATTGGCTCTGCTTGCCTCTGTTTTGCTGTGTTTGGCTCTTTTCTGCTCTGTTTGGCTCTTTTTGGCTCTCTTTGGCCTTGTTTTGCTCTGATTGGCTCTGGTTTGCTCTGTTTGGCTCTGCCAGGCTCTGGTGTGCTCTTTGTGGTTCCGTTTCCCTCTCTATTGCTCTGTTTGGCTCTATTTGTCTCTATTTGAATCTGTTCAGCTCTGTTTTGCTCTGTTTGGCTCTGTTTTGCTCTGTTTGGCTCCAGTGAGTTTTGTTTGGCTCTGTTCAGCAGAGGTTAGCTGTGCCATGCTCTGTTCCGCATGCATTGGCTCTGTGTTGCTTTCGTTGGCTCTGCCAGGCTCTGTTTCACTCCTTGTGGCTCTGTTGCACTCTGTATTCTTCCCATTGGCTCCATTTGGCTCTCTTTGGTTCAGCCATGCTCTGTTTTGCTCTGCTTGGCTCTCTTTGGCTCCGTTGTGCGTTGTTTGGCTCTGTTCAGCACTAGCTAACTGTGCCATGTTCTGCTTGGCACTCATTGGCTCTGTTTCGTTCTGTTTGTCTCTGTTTTGCTCTCTTTGGCACTCATTGGCACTGCTTGCCTCTGTTTTGCCCTACTTGGCTCTGTTCTGCTCTGTTTGGCTCTGTTTGGCTCTCTTTGGTCTGTGTTTTGTTCTGATTGGCTCTGGTTTGCTCTGTTTGGCTCTGCCAGGCTCTGGTTTGCTCTTTGTGGTTCTCTTTCGCTCTCTAATGCTCTGTTTGGCTCTATTTAGCTCTGTTTGGAACTGTTCAGCTCTGTTTTGCTCTGTTTGGCTCTGTTTTGATCTTTGTGGCTCTGTTGCACTCTGTATTGTTCTCACTGGCTCCATTTTGCTCTCTTTGGATCAGTTCACCTCTGTTTTTCTCTGTTTGGCTCCAGTGGGCCTTGTTTGGCTCTGTTCAGCACAGTTTGGTTGTGTCATGCTCTGTTTGGCACTCATTGGCTCCGTTTGGCTCTGTTTGGCTCCGTTTCGCTCTGTTTGGCTCTGTTTCACTTTGTTCTGCTCCACTTGGATCTGGTCGGCTCTGTTTTGTTCTGTTTTGCTTTGTTTTGCTCCGTTTGACTATGTTTTGCTCTCTTTTGCCTTGGTTTGCTCTGTGTGGCTCTGTTTTGCCCTACTTGGCTCGATTTGTCTCCGTTGTGCTTTGTTTGGCTCTGTTCAGCACAGTTTGACTGTGCCATGTTCTGTTTGGCACTCATTGGCTCTGTTTGGCTCTGCCAGGCTCTGGTTTGCTCTTTGTGGTTCTCTTTCGCACTATATTGCTCTGTTTGGCTCTATTTGCCTCTGATTGGTTCTGTTCAGCTCTGTTTGGCTCTGTTTTGCTCTTTGTCGCTCTGTTGCACTCTGTATTGTTCTCATTGGCTCCATTTGGCTCTCTTTGGATCAGTTCAGCTCTGTTTTTCTCTGTTTGGCTCCAGTGGGCATTGCTTGGCTCTGTTCAGCACAGTTTGGCTGTATCATGCTCTGTTTGGCACTCATTGGCTCTGTTTGGCTCTGTTTGGCTCCGTTTCGCTCTGTTTGCCACTGCTTTGCTCTGCGTGGCTCTGTTTGTCTCCGTTTTCCTCTGTTTGGCTCTGTTTTGCTCTGCTTGGCTCTGTTTGTCTCCGTTGTACTTTGTTTGGCTCTGTTCAGCACAGCTTGACTGTGCCATGTTCTGTTTGGCATTCATTGTCTCTGTTTGCCTCTGTTTGGCTCTGTTCTGCTCAGTTTGGCTATGTTTTGCTCTTTGTGGCTCTTTTTGGATTTGTTCAGCTCTGTTATGTTCTGTTTGGCTCTGTTTGGCTCTGCTTTTCTCTCTTTCACGTTTTGCTCTGTGTGGCTCTGTTTGGCTCTGTTTATTTCTGTTTTGCTCTGTGTGGCTCTGTTTGGCACTCATTGGGTCTGCTTGCCTCTGTTTTGTTGTGTTTGGCTGCGTTCAGCTCTGTTTGGATCTGTTTTGCTCTGTTTGGCACAGTTGGGCTTTGTTTGGCTCTGTTCAGCAAAGGTTCGCTGTGCCACATTTTGTATTACTCCCTTTGGTTCTGTGAGGCTCTGTTTGGATCTGTTCAGCTCTGTTTTGCTCTGGTTGGCTCTGTTCTGCTCTGCTTGGCTCTGTTTGTCCCCGTTGTACTTTGTTTGGCTCTGTTCAGCACAGGTTGACTGTGCCATGTTCTGTTTGGCACTGTTTGGCTCTGTTTGGCTCTTGTCTGCTCTGTTTGGCACTCATTGGCTCTGCTAGCCTCTGTTTTGCTGTGCTTGGCTCTCTTCCGCTCTGTTTGTCTCTTTTTGGCACTCTTTGGACTTGTTTTGCTCTGATTTGCTCTGGTTTGCTCTGTTTGGCTCTGCCAGGCTCTGGTTTGCTCTTTGTGGTTCTCTTTCGATCTCTATTGCTCTGTGTGGCTCTATTTGTCTCTGTTTGGGTCTGTTCAGCTCTGTTTTGCTTTTTTTGGCTCTGTTTTGCTCTGTTTGGCTCCACTGAGTTTTGTTTGGCTCTGTTCAGCAGAGGTTAGCTGTGCCATGCTCTGTTCCGCATGCATTGGCTCTGGGTTGATTTCGTTGGCTCTGCCAGGCTCTGTTTCGCTCCTTGTGGCTCTGTTGCACTCTCTATTGCTCTCATTGGCTCCATTTGGCTCTCTTTGGAATAGCCATGCTCTGTTTTTCTCTGTTTGTCTCCAGTGGGCATTGTTTGGCTCTGTTCAGCAGAGGTTAGCTGCGCAATGCTCTGTTTGGCATTCATTGTCCTTGTTTGCCTCTGTTTGGCTCTGTCCTGCTCGGTTTACCTCTCTTTCGCTCTGAGTGGCTCTGTTTGGCTCTGTTTTGCTCTTTGTGGCTCTTTTTGGATTTGTTCAGCTCTGTTTTGTTCTGTTTGGCTCTGTTTGCCTCTGCTTTGCTCTCTTTCACGTTTTGCTCTGTGTGGCTCTGTTTGGCTTTGTTTGTGACTGTTTTGCTCTGTGTGGCTCTGTTTGGCACTTTTCTTATCTGTTTGGCACTCATTGGGTCTGCTTGCCTCTGTTTTGCTGTGTTTGGCTGCGTTCAGCTCTGTTTGGATCTGTTTTGCTCTATTTGGCTCAGTTGGGCTTTGTTTGGTTCTGTTCAGCAAAGGTTCGCTGTGCCACGTTTTGTATTGCTCCCTTGGGTTTTGTTAGGCTCTGTTTGGATCTGTTCAGCTCTGTTTTGCTCTGGTTGGCTCTGTTCTGCTCTGCTTGGCTCTGTTTGTCTCCGTTGTACTTTGTTTGGCTCTGGTCAGCACAGGTTGACCGTGCCATGTTCTGTTTGACACTCATTGGCTCTGTTTGGCTCTGTTTGGCTCTTTTCTGCTCTCTTTGGCACTCATTGGCTCTACTTGCCTCTGTTTTGCTGTGTTTGGCTCTGTTCTGCTCCGTTTGGCTCTCTTTGGCTCTCTTCGGTCTAGTTTTGCTCTGATTGGCTCTGGTTTGCTCTGTTTGGCTCTGCCAGTCTCTGGTTTGCTCTTTGTGGTTCTCTTTCGCTCTGTATTTCTCTGTTTGGTTCTGTTTTGCTCTGTTTGGCTCCAGTGGGCTTTGTTTGGCACTGTTCAGCAGAGGTGAGCTGTGCCATGCTCTGTTTGGCATTCATTGGCTCTGTTTGCCTCTGTTTGGCTCTGTTCTGCTCTGTTTGGCTCTGCTTTGCTCTGAGTGGCTCTGTTTGGCTCTGTTTGGCTCTCATTGGCCTTGTTTTGCTCTGTGTGGCTCTGATGCGCTCTGTTTGGCTCTGTGTTGCTCTGTTTGGCTCTGTCTTGCTCCGTTTGGATCTGTTTGGCTCCGTTGTTCTCTCTTTGGCCTAGTTTTGCTGTGTGTGGCTCGGTTTGGCTCTGTTTGACGCTGTTTTGCTCTGTTTGGCTCTGTTTGACTCCGTTTGGATCTCTTTGGCTTGGTTTGCTCTGTTCGGCTCTGTTTGCTGTTTTTGCCTCTGTGTTGCTTTTTTTGGCTCTGCCAGGCTCTGTTTTGCTCTTTGTGTCTCTGTGCACTCTTTATTGCTCTCATTGGCTCCGTTTGACCCTGTTCGGATCAGTTCAGCTCTGTTTTTCACTGTTTAGCTCCAGTCAGCGTTGTTTGGCTCTGTTTAGCACAGTTTGTCTGGCCATGTTCTGTATGGCACTCATAGGCTCAGTTTGGCTCTATTTGGCTCTGTTTTGCTCAGTTTGGCTCTTTTCTGCTCTGTTTGGCTCTGCTTGCCTCTGTTTTTCTGTGTTTCACTCTGTTTGGCTCTGTTCGGCTCTGTTTGCTGTTTTTGGCTCTGTGTTGCTTTCTTTGGCTCTGACAGGCTCTGTTTTGCTCTTTGTGGCTCTGTTGCACTCTCTATTGCTCTCGTTGGCTCCGTTTGGCTCTGTTTGGATTAGTTCAGCTCTGTTTTTCTCTGTTTGGCTGCAGTGGGCATTGTTTGGCTCTGTTCAGCACAGTTTGGCTGTATCATGCTCTGTTTGGCACTCATTGGCTCCATTTGGCTTTGTTTCGCTCCGTTTCGCTCTGTTTGGCTCTGTATTGCTCAATGTGGCTCTGTTTGGCTCTGTTTCACTTTGTTCTGCTCCGCTTAGATCTGGTCAGCTCTGTTTTGCTCTGTTTTGATCAGTCTGGCTCTGGTTAACGCTCTTTTGCTCTCTTTAGCCTTGTTTTGCTCTGTTTGGCTCTGTTTGACTCTGTTTTACTCTCTTTGGCTCTGTTTTGCTCTGTGTGGCTCTGTTTGGCTCTGTTTGGCTCTGTGTTGCTCTGTTTGGATCTGTTTGGTTCCCTTTGGATCTGTTTGGCTCTGTTTGGCTCCGTTTGGCTCTGTTTGGCTCTGTTTTACTCTGTTTGGCTCTGTTTGGCTCCGTTGTACTTGGTTTGGTTCTGTTCAGCACAGGTTGACTGTGCCATGTTCTGCTTGGCCCTTATTGGCTCTGTTTGGCTCTGTTTGTCTCTGTTTTGCTCTCTTTAGCTCCGTTTTGCTCTGCTTGGCTCTGTTTGGCTCCGTTGTGCTTTGTTTGGCTTTGTTCAGCACAGGTTGACTGTGCCATGTTTTGTTTGGCACTCATCGGCTATGTTTGTCTCTCTTTGGCTCTTTTCTGCTCTGTTTGGCACTCATTGGCTCTACCTGCCTCTGTTTGTCTCTGTTCTGCTCCGTTTGGCTCTCTTTGGCTCTCTTCGGTCTAGTTTTTCTCTGATTGGCTCTGGTTTGCTCTGTTTGGCTCTCATTGGCCTTGTTTTGCTCTGTGTGGCTCTGATCCGCTCTGTTTGGCTCCGTGTTGCGCTGTTTGGCTCTGTTTTGCTCTGTTTGGATCTGTTTGGCACTGCTTGGCTCTGTTTGGCTCCGTTGTACTCTCTTTGGTTTAGTTTTGCTCTGTTTGGCTCGGTTTGGCTCTGTTTGGCTCTGTTTTGCTCTGTTCGGCTCTGTTTGGCTCTGTTTGGCTCTTTTCTGCTCTGTTTGGCACTCATTGGCTCTACTTGCCTCTGTTTTGCTGTGTTTGGCTCTGTTCTGCTCCATTTGGCTCTCTTTGGCTCTCTTCGGTCTAGTTTTGCTCTGATTGGCTCTGGTTTGCTCTGTTTGGCTCTGCCAGGCTCTGGTTTGCTCTTTGTGGTTCTCTTTCGCTCTGTATTTCTCTGTTTGGCTCTATTTGGCTCTGTTTGTATCTGTTCAGCTCTGTTTTGCTCTGTTTGGTTCTGTTTTGCTCTGTTTGGCTCCAGTGGGCTTTGTTTGGCACTGTTCAGCAGAGGTGAGCTGTGCCATGCTCTGTTTGGCATTCATTGACTCTGTTTGCCTCTGTTCTGCTCTGTTTGGCTCTGCTTTGCTCTGAGTGACTCTGTTTGGCTCTGTTTGGCTCTCATTGGACTTGTTTTGCTCTGTGTGGCTCTGATGCGCTCTGTTTGGCTCTGTGTTGCTCTGTTTGGCTCTGTTTTGCTCCGTTTGGATCTGTTTGGCTCTGCTTGGCTCTTCTTGGATCTGTTTGGCTCTGTTGTACTCTCTTTGGCCTAGTTTTGCTGTGTGTGGCTCGGTTTGGCTCTGTTTGACTCTGTTTTGCTCTGTTTGGCTCTGTTTGACTCCGTTTGGATCTCTTTGGCTTGGTTTGCTCTGTTCGGCTCTGTTTGCTGTTTTTGGCTCTGTGTTGCTTTCTTTGGCTCTGCCAGGCTCTGTTTTGCTCTTTGTGTCTCTGTTGCACTCTTTATTGCTCTCATTGGCTCCGTTTGACCCTTTTCGGATCAGTTCAGCTCTGTTTTTCACTGTTTAGCTCCAGTCGGCGTTGTTTGGCTCTGTTTAGCACAGTTTGTCTGTGCCATGTTCTGTATGGCACTCATAGGCTCAGTTTGGCTCTGTATTGCTCAGTTTGGCTCTTTTCTGCTCTGTTTGGCTCTGCTTGCCTCTGTTTTGCTGTGTTTCACTCTGTTTGGCTCTTTTCAGCTCTGTTTTGCTCTTTTTGGCTCTGTTGCACTCTCTATTGCTCTCGTTGGCTCCGTCTGGCTCTGTTTGGATCACTTCAGCTCTGCCGTTCTCTGTCTGGCTGCAGTGGGCATTGTTTGGCTCTGTTCAGCACAGTTTGGCTGTATCATGCTCTGTGTGGCACTCATTGGCTCCGTTTGGCTCTGTTTCGCTCCATTTCGCTCTGTTTTGCTCTGTATTGCTCAATGTGGCTCTGTTTGTCTCTGTTTCACTTTGTTCTGCTCCGCTTGGATCTGGTCAGCTCTGTTTTGCTCTGTTTTGATCAGTCTGGCTCTGGTTAACGCTGTTTTGCTCTCTTTGACCTTGTTTTGCTCTGTTTGGCTGTGTTTGACTCTGTTTGGCTCTGTGCTGCTCTGTTTGGATCTGTTTGGTTCCCTTTGGATCCGTTTGGCTCTGTTTGGCTCCGTTTGGCTCTGTTTGGCTCTGTTTTACTCTGTTTGGCTCTGGTTGGCTCCGTTGTACTTAGTTTGGTTCTGTTCAGCACAGGTTGACTGTGCCATGTTCTGTTTGGCACTCATTGGCTCTGTTTGGCTCTGTTTGTCTCTGTTTTGCTCTCTTTAGCTCCGTTTTGCTCTGCTTGGCTCTGTTTGGCTCCGTTGTGCTTTGTTTGGCTCTGTTCAGCGCAGGTTGACCGTGCCATGTTCTGTTTGGCACTCATCGGCTCTGTTTGGCTCTCTTTGGCTCTTTTCTGCTCTCTTTGGCACTCATTGGCTCTACTTGCCTCTGTTTTGCTGTGTTTGGCTCTGTTCTGCTCCGTTTGGCTCTCTTTGGCTCTCTTCGGTCTAGTTTTGCTCTGATTGGCTCTGGTTTGCTCTGTTTGGCTCTGCCAGGCTCTGCTTTGCTCTTTGTGGTTCTCTTTTGCTCTGTATTTCTCTGTTTGGCTCAATTTGGCTCTGTTTGGATCTGTTCAGCTCTGTTTTGCTCTGTTTGGATCTGTTTTGCTCTGTTTGGCTCCAGTGGGCTTTGTTTGGCACTGTTCAGCAGAGGTGAGCGGTGCCATGCTCTGTTTGGCATTCAATGGCTCTGTTCTGCTCTGTTTGGCTCTGCTTTGCTCTGAGTGGCTCTGTTTGGCTCTGTTTGGCTCTCATTGGCCTTGTTTTGCTCTGTGTGGCTCTGATCCGCTCTGTTTGGCTCTGTTTTGCTCTGTTTGGATCTGTTTGGCTCTGCTTGGCTCTGTTTGGATCTGTTTGGCTCTGTTGTACTCTCTGTGGCCTAAGTTTGCTCTATTTGGCTCGGTTTGGCTCTGTTTGACTCTGTTTTGCTCTGTTTGGCTCTGTTTGGCTCCGTTTGGATCTCTTTGTCTTGGTTTGCTCTGTTCGGCTCTGTTTTGCTGTTTTTGGCTCTGTGTTGCTTTCTTTGGCTCTGCCAGGCTCTGTTTTGCTCTTTGTGGGCTCTGTTGCACTCTGTATTGCTCCCATTGGCTGCGTTTGATTCTGTTTGGATCGGTTCAGCTCTGTTTTTCTCTGTTTGGCTCAAGAGGACATTGTTTGGCTCTGTTCAGCACAGTTTGGCTGTGCCATGCTCTGTTTGGCACTCATTGGCTCTGTTTGGCTCTGTTTGGCTCCCTTTCGCTCTGTTTGGCTCTGTTTTGCTCTGTGTGGCTCTGTTTGGCTCTGTTTCGCTTTGTTCTGCTCTGCTTGGATCTGGTCAGCTCTGTTTTGCTCTGTTTTGATCAGTCTGGCTCTGGTTAACGCTGTTTTGCTCTCTTTGGCCTTGTTTTGCTCTGTTTGGCTCTGTTTGACTCTGTTTGGCTCTGTGTTGCTCTGTTTGGATCTGTTTGGTTCCCTTTGGATCCGTTTGGCTCTGTTTGGCACCGTTTTGGCTCTGTTTGGCTCTGTTTTACTCTGTTTGGCTCTGGTTGGCTCCGTTGTACTTAGTTTGGTTCTGTTCAGCACAGGTTGACTGTGCCATGTTCTGTTTGGCACTCATTGGCTCTGTTTGGCTCTGTTTGTCTCTGTTTTGCTCTCTTTAGCTCCGTTTTGCTCTGCTTGGCTCTGTTTGGCTCCGTTGTGCTTTGTTTGGCTCTGTTCAGCGCAGGTTGACCGTGCCATGTTCTGTTTGGCACTCATCGGCTCTGTTTGGCTCTCTTTGGCTCTTTTCTGCTCTCTTTGGCACTCATTGGCTCTACTTGCCTCTGTTTGCTGTGTTTGGCTCTGTTCTGCTCCGTTTGGCTCTCTTTGGCTCTCTTCGGTCTAGTTCTGCTCTGATTGGCTCTGGTTTGCTCTGTTTGGCTCTGCCAGGCTCTGCTTTGCTCTTTGTGGTTCTCTTTCGCTCTGTATTTCTCTGTTTGGCTCAATTTGGCTCTGTTTGGATCTGTTCAGCTCTGTTTTGCTCTGTTTGGATCTGTTTTGCTCTGTTTGGCTCCAGTGGGCTTTGTTTGGCACTGTTCAGCAGAGGTGAGCGGTGCCATGCTCTGTTTGGCATTCAATGGCTCTGTTTGGCTCTGTTTGGCTCTGTTCTGCTCTGTTTGGCTCTGCTTTGCTCTGAGTGGCTCTGTTTGGCTCTGTTTGGCTCTCATTGGCCTTGTTTTGCTCTGTGTGGCTCTGATCCGCTCTGTTTGGCTCTGTTTTGCTCTGTTTGGATCTGTTTGGCTCTGCTTGGCTCTGTTTGGATCTGTTTGGCTCTGTTGTACTCTCTGTGGCCTAATTTTGCTCTATTTGGCTCGGTTTGGCTCTGTTTGACTCTGTTTTGCTCTGTTTGGCTCTGTTTGGCTCCGTTTGGATCTCTTTGTCTTGGTTTGCTCTGTTTGGCTCTGTTTTGCTGTTTTTGGCTCTGTGTTGCTTTCTTTGGCTCTGCCAGGCTCTGTTTTGCTCTTTGTGGGCTCTGTTGCACTCTGTATTGCTCCCATTGGCTGCGTTTGATTCTGTGTGGATCGGTTCAGCTCTGTTTTTCTCTGTTTGGCTCAAGAGGACATTGTTTGGCTCTGTTCAGCACAGTTTGGCTGTGCCATGCTCTGTTTGGCACTCATTGGCTCTGTTTGGCTCCCTTTCGCTCTGTTTGGCTCTGTTTTGCTCTGTGTGGCTCTGTTTGGCTCTGTTTCGCTTTGTTCTGCTCTGCTTGGATCTGGTCAGCTCTGTTTTGCTTTGTTTTGCTTTCTTTAGCCTTGTTTGACTCTGTTTTGCTCTCTTTGGCTCTGTTTGGCTCCGTTTGGATCGGTTTGGCTCTGTTTTGCTCTGTTTGGCTCTTTTTCTGCTCTGTTTGGCTCTGCTTGCCTCTGTTTTGCTGTGTTTCACTCTGTTTGGCTCTGTGCAGCTCTGTTTTGCTGACTTTGGCTCTGTGTTGCTTTATTTGGCTCTGACAGGCTCTGTTTTGCTCTTTGTGGCTCTATTGCACTCTCTACTGCTCTCGTTGGCTCCGTTTGGCTCTGTTTGGATCAGGTCAGCTCTGCTTTTCTCTGTTTGGCTGCAGTGGGCATTGTTTGGCTCTGTTCAGCACAGTTTGGCTGTATCATGCTCTGTTTGGCACTCATTGGCTCTGTTTGGCTCTGTTTGTCTTTGTTTTGTTCTATTTAGCTCTGTTTTGCTCTGCTTGGCTCTGTTTGGCTCCGTTGTGCTTTGTTTGGCTCTGTTCAGCACAGGTTGACCGTGCTGTGTTCTGCTTGGCACTCATCAGCTCTGTTTGGCTCTGTTTGGCTCTTTTCTGCTCTGTTTGGCACTCATTGGCTCTACTTGCCTCTGTTTTGCTGTGTTTGGCTCTGTTCTGCTCCGTTTGGCTCTCTTTGGCTCTCTTCGGTCTAGTTTTGATCTGATTGGCTCTGGTTTGCTCTGTTTGGCTCTGCCAGGCTCTGGTTTGCTCTTTGTGGTTCTCTTTCGCTCTGTATTTCTCTATTTGGTTCTGTTTTGCTCTGTTTGGCTCCAGTGGGCTTTGTTTGGCACTGTTCAGCAGAGGTGAGCTGTGCCATGCTCTGTTTGGCATTTCATTGGCTCTGTTTGCCTCTGTTTGGCTCTGTTCTGCTCTGTTTGGCTCTGCTTTGCTCTGAGTGGCTCTGTTTGGCTCTGTTTGGCTCTCATTGGCCTTGTTTTGCTCTGTGTGGCTCTGATGCGCTCTGTTTGGCTCTGTGTTGCTCTGTTTGGCTCTGTCTTGCTCCGTTTGGATCTGTTTGGCTCTGCTTGGCTCTGCTTGGATCTGTTTGGCTCCGTTGTTCTCTCTTTGGCCTAGTTTTGCTGTGTGTGGCTCGGTTTGGCTCTGTTTGACGCTGTTTTGCTCTGTTTGGCTCTGTTTGACTCCGTTTGGATCTCTTTGGCTTGGTTTGCTCTGTTCGGCTCTGTTTGCTGTTTTTGGCTCTGTGTTGCTTTTTTGGCTCTGCCAGGCTCTGTTTTGCTCTTTGTGTCTCTGTTGCACTCTTTATTGCTCTCATTGGCTCCGTTTGACCCTGTTCGGATCAGTTCAGCTCTGTCTTTCACTGTTTAGCTCCAGTCGGCGTTGTTTGGCTCTGTTTAGCACAGTTTGTCTGGCCATGTTCTGTATGGCACTCATAGGCTCGGTTTGGCTCTATTTGGCTCTGTTTTGCTCAGTTTGGCTCTTTTCTGCTCTGTTTGGCTCTGCTTGCCTCTGTTTTGCTGTGTTTCACTCTGTTTGGCTCTGTTCGGCTCTGTTTGCTGTTTTTGGCTCTGTGTTGCTTTCTTTGGCTCTGACAGGCTCTGTTTTGCTCTTTGTGGCTCTGTTGCACTCTCTATTGCTCTCGTTGGCTCCGTTTGGCTCTGTTTGGATTAGTTCAGCTCTGCTTTTCTCTGTTTGGCTGCAGTGGGCATTGTTTGGCTCTGTTCAGCACAGTTTGGCTGTATCATGCTCTGTTTGGCACTCATTGGCTCCATTTGGCTTTGTTTCGCTCCGTTTCGCTCTGTTTGGCTCTGTATTGCTCAATGTGGCTCTGTTTGGCTCTGTTTCACTTTGTTCTGCTCCGCTTAGATCTGGTCAGCTCTGTTTTGCTCTGTTTTGATCAGTCTGGCTCTGGTTAACGCTCTTTTGCTCTCTTTAGCCTTGTTTTGCTCTGTTTGGCTCTGTTTGACTCTGTTTTACTCTCTTTGGCTCTGTTTTGCTCTGTGTGGCTCTGTTTGGCTCTGTTTGGCTCTGTGTTGCTCTGTTTGGCTCTGTTTGGTTCCCTTTGGATCTGTTTGGCTCTGTTTGGCTCCGTTTGGCTCTGTTTGGCTCTGTTTTACTCTGTTTGACTCTGTTTGGCTCCGTTGTACTTGGTTTGGTTCTGTTCAGCACAGGTTGACTGTGCCATGTTCTGCTTGGCCCTTATTGGCTCTGTTTGGCTCTGTTTGTCTCTGTTTTGCTCTCTTTAGCTCCGTTTTGCTCTGCTTGGCTCTGTTTGGCTCCGTTGTGCTTTGTTTGGCTTTGTTCAGCACAGGTTGACTGTGCCATGTTTTGTTTGGCACTCATCGGCTATGTTTGTCTCTCTTTGCTCTTTTCTGCTCTGTTGGCACTCATTGGCTCTACCTGCCTCTGTTTGTCTCTGTTCTGCTCCGTTTGGCTCTCTTTGGCTCTCTTCGGTCTAGTTTTTCTCTGATTGGCTCTGGTTTGCTCTGTTTGGCTCTGCTAAGCTCTGGTTTGCTCTTTGTGGTTCACTTTCGCTCTGTATTGCTCTGTTTGGCTCAATTTGGCTCTGTTTGGATCTGTTCAGCTCTGTTTTTCTCTGTTTGGATCTGTTTTGCTCTGTTTGTCTCCAGTGGGCTTTGTTTGGCACTGTTCAGCAGAAGTTAGCTGTGCCATCCTCTGTTTGGCACTCAATGGCTCAGTTTGCCTCTGTTTGGCTGTGTTCTGCACTGTTTGGCTCTGTTTTGCTCTGAGTGGCTCTGTTTGGCTCTGTTTGGCTCTCATTGGCCTTGTTTTGCTCTGTGTGGCTCTGATGCGCTCTGTTTGGCTCCGTGTTGCGCTGTTTGGCTCTGGTTTGCTCTGTTTGGATCTGTTTGGCACTGCTTGGCTCTGTTTGGCTCTGTTGTACTCTCTTTGGTTTAGTTTTGCTCTGTTTGGCTCGGTTTGGCTCTGTTTGACTCTGTTTTGCTCTGTTCGGCTCTGTTTGGCTCTCTTTGGCTCTTTTCTGCTCTGTTTGGCACTCATTGGCTCTACTTGCCTCTGTTTTGCTGTGTTTGGCTCTGTTCTGCTCCATTTGGCTCTCTTTGGCTCTCTTCGGTCTAGTTTTGCTCTGATTGGCTCTGGTTTGCTCTGTTTGGCTCTGCCAGGCTCTGGTTTGCTCTTTGTGGTTCTCTTTCGCTCTGTATTTCTCTGTTTGGCTCTATTTGGCTCTGTTTGTATCTGTTCAGCTCTGTTTTGCTCTGTTTGGTTCTGTTTTGCTCTGTTTGGCTCCAGTGGGCTTTGTTTGGCACTGTTCAGCAGAGGTGAGCTGTGCCATGCTCTGTTTGGCATTCATTGGCTCTGTTTGGCTCTGTTTGGCTCTGTTCTGCTCTGTTTGGCTCTGCTTTGCTCTGAGTGGCTCTGTTTGGCTCTGTTTGGCTCTCATTGGCCTTATTTTGCTCTGTGTGGCTCTGATGCGCTCTGTTTGGCTCTGTATTGCTCTGTTTGGCTCTGTTTTGCTCCGTTTGGATCTGTTTGGCTCTGCTTGGCTCTTCTTGGATCTATTTGGCTCTGTTGTACTCTCTTTGGCCTAGTTTTGCTGTGTGTGGCTCGGTTTGGCTCTGTTTGACTCTGTTTTGCTCTGTTTGGCTCTGTTTGACTCCGTTTGGATCTCTTTGGCTTGGTTTGCTCTGTTCGGCTCTGTTTGCTGTTTTTGGCTCTGTGTTGCTTTCTTTGGCTCTGCCAGGCTCTGTTTTGCTCTTTGTGTCTCTGTTGCACTCTTTATTGCTCTCATTGGCTCCGTTTGACCCTTTTCGGATCAGTTCAGCTCTGTTTTTCACTGTTTAGCTCCAGTCGGCGTTGTTTGGCTCTGTTTAGCACAGTTTGTCTGTGCCATGTTCTGTATGGCACTCATAGGCTCAGTTTGGCTCTGTTTGGCTCTGTTTTGCTCAGTTTGGCTCTTTTCTGCTCTGTTTGGCTCTGCTTGCCTCTGTTTTGCTGTGTTTCACTCTGTTTGGCTCTTTTCAGCTCTGTTTTGCTGTTTTTGGCTCTGTGTTGCTTTCTTTGGATCTGACAGGCTCTGTTTTGCTCTTTTTGGCTCTGTTGCACTCTCTATTGCTCTCGTTGGCTCCGTCTGGCTCTGTTTGGATCAGTTCAGCTCTGCTGTTCTCTGTCTGGCTGCAGTGGGCATTGTTTGGCTCTGTTCAGCACAGTTTGGCTGTATCATGCTCTGTTTGGCACTCATTGGCTCCGTTTGGCTCTGTTTCGCTCCATTTCGCTCTGTTTTGCTCTGTATTGCTCAATGTGGCTCTGTTTGTCTCTGTTTCACTTTGTTCTGCTCCGCTTGGATCTGGTCAGCTCTGTTTTGCTCTGTTTTGATCAGTCTGGCTCTGGTTAACGCTGTTTTGCTCTCTTTGACCTTGTTTTGCTCTGTTTGGCTGTGTTTGACTCTGTTTGGCTCTTTGTTGCTCTGTTTGGATCTGTTTGGTTCCCTTTGGATCCGTTTGGCTCTGTTTGGCTCCGTTTGGCTCTGTTTGGCTCTGTTTTACTCTGTTTGGCTCTGGTTGGCTCTGTTGTACTTAGTTTGGTTCTGTTCAGCACAGGTTGACTGTGCCATGCTCTGTTTGGCACTCACTGGCTCTGTTTGGCTCTGTTTGTCTCTGTTTTGCTCTCTTTAGCTCCGTTTTGCTCTGCTTGGCTCTGTTTGGCTGCGTTGTGCTTTGTTTGGCTCTGTTCAGCGCAGGTTGACTGTGCCATGTTCTGTTTGGCACTCATCGGCTCTGTTTGGCTCTCTTTGGCTCTTTTCTGCTCTCTTTGGCACTCATTGGCTCTACTTGCCTCTGTTTTGCTGTGTTTGGCTCTGTTCTGCTCCGTTTGGCTCTCTTTGGCTCTCTTCGGTCTAGTTTTGCTCTGATTGGCTCTGGTTTGCTCTGTTTGGCTCTGCCAGGCTCTGCTTTGCTCTTTGTGGTTCTCTTTCGCTCTGTATTTCTCTGTTTGGCTCAATTTGGCTCTGTTTGGATCTGTTCAGCTCTGTTTTGCTCTGTTTGGATCTGTTTTGCTCTGTTTGGCTCCAGTGGGCTTTGTTTGGCACTGTTCAGCAGAGGTGAGCGGTGCCATGCTCTGTTTGGCATTCAATGGCTCTGTTTGGCTCTGTTTGGCTCTGTTCTGCTCTGTTTGGCTCTGCTTTGCTCTGAGTGGCTCTGTTTGGCTCTGTTTGGCTCTCATTGGCCTTGTTTTGCTCTGTGTGGCTCTGATCCGCTCTGTTTGGCTCTGTTTTGCTCTGTTTGGATCTGCTTGGCTCTGCTTGGCTCTGTTTGGATCTGTTTGGCTCTGTTGTACTCTCTGTGGCTTAATTTTGCTCTATTTGGCTCGGTTTGGCTCTGTTTGACTCTGTTTTGCTCTGTTTGGCTCTGTTTGGCTCCGTTTGGATCTCTTTGTCTTGGTTTGCTCTGTTTGGCTCTGTTTTGCTGTTTTTGGCTCTGTGTTGCTTTCTTTGGCTCTGCCAGGCTCTGTTTTGCTCTTTGTGGGCTCTGTTGCACTCTGTATTGCTCCCATTGGCTCCGTTGGACTCTGTTTGGATCGGTTCAGCTCTGTTTTTCTCTGTTTGGCTCAAGAGGACATTGTTTGGCTCTGTTCAGCACAGTTTGGCTGTGCCATGCTCTGTTTGGCACTCATTGGCTCTGTTTGGCTCTGTTTGGCTCCCTTTCGCTCTGTTTGGCTCTGTTTTGCTCTGTGTGGCTCTGTTTGGCTCTGTTTCGCTTTGTTCTGCTCTGCTTGGATCTGGTCAGCTCTGTTTTGCTTTGTTTTGCTTTCTTTAGCCTTGTTTGACTCTGTTTTGCTCTCTTTGGCTCTGTTTGGCTCCGTTTGGATCGGTTTGGCTCTGTTTTGCTCTGTTTGGCTCTTTTCTGCTCTGTTTGGCTCTGCTTGCCTCTGTTTTGCTGTGTTTCACTCTGTTTGGCTCTGTACGGCTCTGTTTGCTGTTTTTGGCTCTGTGTTGCTTTCTTTGGCTCTGACAGGCTCTGTTTTGCTCTTTGTGGCTCTGTTGCACTCTCTATTGCTCTCGTTGGCTCCGTTTGGCTCTGTTTGGATTAGTTCAGCTCTGCTTTTCTCTGTTTGGCTGCAGTGGGCATTGTTTGGCTCTGTTCAGCACAGTTTGGCTGTATCATGCTCTGTTTGGCACTCATTGGCTCCATTTGGCTTTGTTTCGCTCCGTTTCGCTCTGTTTGGCTCTGTATTGCTCAATGTGGCTCTGTTTGGCTCTGTTCACTTTGTACTGCTCCGCTTAGATCTGGTCAGCTCTGTTTTGCTCTGTTTTGATCAGTCTGGCTCTGGTTAACGCTCTTTTGCTCTCTTTAGCCTTGTTTTGCTCTGTTTGGCTCTGTTTGACTCTGTTTTACTCTCTTTGGCTCTGTTTTGCTCTGTGTGGCTTTGTTTGGCTCTGTTTGGCTCTGTGTTGCTCTGTTTGGATCTGTTTGGTTCCCTTTGGATCTGTTTGGCTCTGTTTGGCTCCGTTTGGCTCTGTTTGGCTCTGTTTTACTCTGTTTGGCTCTGTTTGGCTCCGTTGTACTTGGTTTGGTTCTGTTCAGCACAGGTTGACTGTGCCATGTTCTGCTTGGCCCTTATTGGCTCTGTTTGGCTCTGTTTGTCTCTGTTTTGCTCTCTTTAGCTCCGTTTTGCTCTGCTTGGCTCTGTTTGGCTCCGTTGTGCTTTGTTTGGCTTTGTTCAGCACAGGTTGACTGTGCCATGTTTTGTTTGGCACTCATCGGCTATGTTTGTCTCTCTTTGGCTCTTTTCTGCTCTGTTTGGCACTCATTGGCTCTACCTGCCTCTGTTTGTCTCTGTTCTGCTCCGTTTGGATCTCTTTGGCTCTCTTCGGTCTAGTTTTTCTCTGATTGGCTCTGGTTTGCTCTGTTTGGCTCTGCTAAGCTCTGGTTTGCTCTTTGTGGTTCACTTTCGCTCTGTATTGCTCTGTTTGGCTCAATTTGGCTCTGTTTGGATCTGTTCAGCTCTGTTTTTCTCTGTTTGGATCTGTTTTGCTCTGTTTGTCTCCAGTGGGCTTTGTTTGGCACTGTTCAGCAGAAGTTAGCTGTGCCATCCTCTGTTTGGCATTCAATGGCTCAGTCTGCCTCTGTTTGGCTGTGTTCTGCACTGTTTGGCTCTGTTTTGCTCTGAGTGGCTCTGTTTGGCTCTCATTGGCCTTGTTTTGCTCTGTGTGGTTCTGATCCGCTCTGTTTGGCTCCGTGTTGCGCTGTTTGGCTCTGTTTTGCTCTGTTTGGATCTGTTTGGCACTGCTTGGCTCTGTTTGGCTCTGTTGTACTCTCTTTGGTTTAGTTTTGCTCTGTTTGGCTCGGTTTGGCACTGTTTGACTCTGTTTTGCTCTGTTCGGCTCTGTTTGGCTCTCTTTGGCTCTTTTCTGCTCTGTTTGGCACTCATTGGCTCTACTTGCCTCTGTTTTGCTGTGTTTGGCTCTGTTCTGCTCCATTTGGCTCTCTTTGGCTCTCTTCGGTCTAGTTTTGCTCTGATTGGCTCTGGTTTGCTCTGTTTGGCTCTGCCAGGCTCTGGTTTGCTCTTTGTGGTTCTCTTTCGCTCTGTATTTCTCTGTTTGGCTCTATTTGGCTCTGTTTGTATCTGTTCAGCTCTGTTTTGCTCTGTTTGGTTCTGTTTTGCTCTGTTTGGCTCCAGTGGGCTTTGTTTGGCACTGTTCAGCAGAGGTGAGCTGTGCCATGCTCTGTTTGGCATTCATTGGCTCTGTTTGGCTCTGTTTGGCTCTGTTTGACGCTGTTTTGCTCTGTTTGGCTCTGTTTGACTCCGTTTGGATCTCTTTGGCTTGGTTTGCTCTGTTCGGCTCTGTTTGCTGTTTTTGGCTCTGTGTTGCTTTTTTTGGCTCTGCCAGGCTCTGTTTTGCTCTTTGTGTCTCTGTTGCACTCTTTATTGCTCTCATTGGCTCCGTTTGACCCTGTTCGGATCAGTTCAGCTCTGTTTTTCACTGTTTAGCTCCAGTCGGCGTTGTTTGGCTCTGTTTAGCACAGTTTGTCTGGCCATGTTCTGTATGGCACTCATAGGCTCAGTTTGGCTCTATTTGGCTCTGTTTTGCTCAGTTTGGCACTTTTCTGCTCTGTTTGGCTCTGCTTGCCTCTGTTTTGCTGTTTTTGGCTCTGTGTTGCTTTCTTTGGCTCTGACAGGCTCTGTTTTGCTCTTTGTGGCTCTGTTGCACTCTCTATTGCTCTCGTTGGCTCCGTTTGGCTCTGTTTGGATTAGTTCAGCTCTGCTTTTCTCTGTTTGGCTGCAGTGGGCATTGTTTGGCTCTGTTCAGCACAGTTTGGCTGTATCATGCTCTGTTTGGCACTCATTGGCTCCATTTGGCTTTGTTTCGCTCCGTTTCGCTCTGTTTGGCTCTGTATTGCTCAATGTGGCTCTGTTTGGCTCTGTTTCACTTTGTTCTGCTCCGCTTAGATCTGGTCAGCTCTGTTTTGCTCTGTTTTGATCAGTCTGGCTCTGGTTAACGCTCTTTTGCTCTCTTTAGCCTTGTTTTGCTCTGTTTGGCTCTGTTTGACTCTGTTTTACTCTCTTTGGCTCTGTTTTGCTCTGTGTGGCTCTGTTTGGCTCTGTTTGGCTCTGTGTTGCTCTGTTTGGATCTGTTTGGTTCCCTTTGGATCTGTTTGGCTCTGTTTGGCTCCGTTTGGCTCTGTTTGGCTCTGTTTTACTCTGTTTGGCTCTGTTTGGCTCTGTTGTACTTGGTTTGGTTCTGTTCAGCACAGGTTGACTGTGCCATGTTCTGCTTGGCCCTTATTGGCTCTGTTTGGCTCTGTTTGTCTCTGTTTTGCTCTCTTTAGCTCCGTTTTGCTCTGCTTGGCTCTGTTTGGCTCCGTTGTGCTTTGTTTGGCTTTGTTCAGCACAGGTTGACTGTGCCATGTTTTGTTTGGCACTCATCGGCTATGTTTGTCTCTCTTTGGCTCTTTTCTGCTCTGTTTGGCACTCATTGGCTCTACCTGCCTCTGTTTGTCTCTGTTCTGCTCCGTTTGGCTCTCTTTGGCTCTCTTCGGTCTAGTTTTTCTCTGATTGGCTCTGGTTTGCTCTGTTTGGCTCTGCTAAGCTCTGGTTTGCTCTTTGTTGTTCACTTTCGCTCTGTATTGCTCTGTTTGGCTCAATTTGGCTCTGTTTGGATCTGTTCAGCTCTGTTTTTCTCTGTTTGGATCTGTTTTGCTCTGTTTGTGTCCAGTGGGCTTTGTTTGGCACTGTTCAGCAGAAGTTAGCTGTGCCATCCTCTGTTTGGCATTCAATGGCTCAGTTTGCCTCTGTTTGGCTGTGTTCTGCACTGTTTGGCTCTGTTTGGCTCTGTTTTGCTCTGTTTGGCTCTGTTTGGCTCTCATTGGCCTTGTTTTGCTCTGTGTGGCTCTGAGCCGCTCTGTTTGGCTCCGTGTTGCGCTGTTTGGCTCTGGTTTGCTCTGTTTGGATCTGTTTGGCACTGCTTGGCTCTGTTTGGCTCTGTTGTACTCTCTTTGGTTTAGTTTTGCTCTGTTTGGCTCGGATTGGCTCTGTTTGACTCTGTTTTGCTCTGTTCGGCTCTGTTTGGCTCTGTTTGGCTCTTTTCTGCTCTGTTTGGCACTCATTGGCTCTACTTGCCTCTGTTTTGCTGTGTTTGGCTCTGTTCTGCTCCATTTGGCTCTCTTTGGCTCTCTTCGGTCTAGTTTTGCTCTGATTGGCTCTGGTTTGCTCTGTTTGGCTCTGCCAGGCTCTGGTTTGCTCTTTGTGGTTCTCTTTCGCTCTGTATTTCTCTGTTTGGCTCTATTTGGCTCTGTTTGGATCTGTTCAGCTCTGTTTTGCTCTGTTTGGTTCTGTTTTGCTCTGTTTGGCTCCAGTGGGCTTTGTTTGGCACTGTTCAGCAGAGGTGAGCTGTGCCATGCTCTGTTTGGCATTCATTGGCTCTGTTTGGCTCTATTCTGCTCTGTTTGGCTCTGCTTTGCTCTGAGTGGCTCTGTTTGGCTCTGTTTGGCTCTCATTGGCCTTATTTTGCTCTGTGTGGCTCTGATGCGCTCTGTTTGGCTCTGTGTTGCTCTGTTTGGCTCTGTTTTGCTCCGTTTGGATCTGTTTGGCTCTGCTTGGCTCTTCTTGGATCTGTTTGGCTCTGTTGTACACTCTTTGGCCTAGTTTTGCTCTATTTGGCTCGGTTTGGCTCTGTTTGACTCTGTTTTGCTCTGTTTGGCTCTGTTTGGCTCCGTTTGGATCTCTTTGGCTTGGTTTGCTCTGTTCGGCTCTGTTTGCTGTTTTTGGCTCTGTGTGCTTTCTTTGGCTCTGCCAGGCTCTGTTTTGCTCTTTGTGTCTCTGTTGCACTCTTTATTGCTCTCATTGGCTCCGTTTGACCCTTTTCGGATCAGTTCAGCTCTGTTTTTCACTGTTTAGCTCCAGTCGGCGTTGTTTGGCTCTGTTTAGCACAGTTTGTCTGTGCCATGTTCTGTATGGCACTCATAGGCTCAGTTTGGCTCTGTTTGGCTCTGTTTTGCTCAGTTTGGCTCTTTTCTGCTCTGTTTGGCTCTGCTTGCCTCTGTTTTGCTGTGTTTCACTCTGTTTGGCTCTTTTCAGCTCTGTTTTGCTGTTTTTGGCTCTGTGTTGCTTTCTTTGGATCTGACAGGCTCTGTTTTGCTCTTTTTGGCTCTGTTGCACTCTCTATTGCTCTCGTTGGCTCCGTCTGGCTCTGTTTGGATCAGTTCAGCTCTGCTGTTCTCTGTCTGGCTGCAGTGGGCATTGTTTGGCTCTGTTCAGCACAGTTTGGCTGTATCATGCTCTGTTTGGCACTCATTGGCTCCGTTTGGCTCTGTTTTGCTCCATTTCGCTCTGTTTTGCTCTGTATTGCTCAATGTGGCTCTGTTTGTCTCTGTTTCACTTTGTTCTGCTCCGCTTGGATCTGGTCAGCTCTGTTTTGCTCTGTTTTGATCAGTCTGGCTCTGGTTAACGCTGTTTTGCTCTCTTTGACCTTGTTTTGCTCTGTTTGGCTGTGTTTGACTCTGTTTGGCTCTTTGTTGCTCTGTTTGGATCTGTTTGGTTCCCTTTGGATCCGTTTGGCTCTGTTTGGCTCCGTTTGGCTCTGTTTGGCTCTGTTTTACTCTGTTTGGCTCTGGTTGGCTCCGTTGTACTTAGTTTGGTCTGTTCAGCACAGGTTGACTGTGCCATGTTCTGTTTGCACTCATTGGCTCTGTTTGGCTCTGTTTGTCTCTGTTTTGCTCTCTTTAGCTCCGTTTTGCTCTGCTTGGCTCTGTTTGGCTCCGTTGTGCTTTGTTTGGCTCTGTTCAGCGCAGGTTGACCGTGCCATGTTCTGTTTGGCACTCATCGGCTCTGTTTGGCTCTCTTTGGCTCTTTTCTGCTCTCTTTGGCACTCATTGGCTCTACTTGCCTCTGTTTTGCTGTGTTTGGCTCTGTTCTGCTCCGTTTGGCTCTCTTTGGCTCTCTTCGGTCTAGTTTTGCTCTGATTGGCTCTGGTTTGCTCTGTTTGGCTCTGCCAGGCTCTGCTTTGCTCTTTGTGGTTCTCTTTCGCTCTGTATTTCTCTGTTTGGCTCAATTTGGCTCTGTTTGGATCTGTTCAGCTCTGTTTTGCTCTGTTTGGATCTGTTTTGCTCTGTTTGGCTCCAGTGGGCTTTGTTTGGCACTGTTCAGCAGAGGTGAGCGGTGCCATGCTCTGTTTGGCATTCAATGGCTCTGTTTGGCTCTGTTTGGCTCTGTTCTGCTCTGTTTGGCTCTGCTTTGCTCTGAGTGGCTCTGTTTGGCTCTGTTTGGCTCTCATTGGCCTTGTTTTGCTCTGTGTGGCTCTGATCCGCTCTGTTTGGCTCTGTTTTGCTCTGTTTGGATCTGTTTGGCTCTGCTTGGCTCTGTTTGGATCTGTTTGGCTCTGTTGTACTCTCTGTGGCCTAATTTTGCTCTATTTGGCTCGGTTTGGCTCTGTTTGACTCTGTTTTGCTCTGTTTGGCTCTGTTTGGCTCCGTTTGGATCTCTTTGTCTTGGTTTGCTCTGTTCGGCTCTGTTTTGCTGTTTTTGGCTCTGTGTTGCTTTCTTTGGCTCTGCCAGGCTCTGTTTTGCTCTTTGTGGGCTCTGTTGCACTCTGTATTGCTCCCATTGGCTGCGTTTGACTCTGTTTGGATTGGTTCAGCTCTGTTTTTCTCTGTTTGGCTCAAGAGGACATTGTTTGGCTCTGTTCAGCACAGTTTGGCTGTGCCATGCTCTGTTTGGCACTCATTGGCTCTGTTTGGCTCTGTTTGGCTCCCTTTCGCTCTGTTTGGCTCTGTTTTGCTCTGTGTGGCTCTGTTTGGCTCTGTTTCACTTTGTTCTGCTCTGCTTGGATCTGGTCAGCTCTGTTTTGCTCTGTTTTGATCAGTCTGGCTCTGGTTAACGCTGTTTTGCTCTCTTTGGCCTTGTTTTGCTCTGTTTGGCTCTGTTTGACTCTGTTTGGCTCTGTGTTGCTCTGTTTGGATCTGTTTGGTTCCCTTTGGATCCGTTGGGCTCTGTTTGGCACCGTTTGGCTCTGTTTGGCTCTGTTTTACTCTGTTTGGCTCTGGTTGGCTCCGTTGTACTTAGTTTGGTTCTGTTCAGCACAGGTTGACTGTGCCATGTTCTGTTTGGCACTCATTGGCTCTGTTTGGCTCTGTTTGTCTCTGTTTTGCTTTCTTTAGCTCCGTTTTGCTCTGCTTGGCTCTGTTTGGCTCCGTTGTGCTTTGTTTGGCTCTGTTCAGCGCAGGTTGACCGTGCCATGTTCTGTTTGGCACTCATCGGCTCTGTTTGGCTCTCTTTGGCTCTTTTCTGCTCTCTTTGGCACTCATTGGCTCTACTTGCCTCTGTTTTGCTGTGTTTGGCTCTGTTCTGCTCCGTTTGGCTCTCTTTGGCTCTCAGCGGTCTAGTTTTGCTCTGATTGGCTCTGGTTTGCTCTGTTTGGCTCTGCCAGGCTCTGCTTTGCTCTTTGTGGTTCTCTTTCGCTCTGTATTTCTCTGTTTGGCTCAATTTGGCTCTGTTTGGATCTGTTCAGCTCTGTTTTGCTCTGTTTGGTTCTGTTTTGCTCTGTTTGGCTCCAGTGGGCTGTGTTTGGCACTGTTCAGCAGAGGTGAGCGGTGCCATGCTCTGTTTGGCATTCATTGGCTCTGTTTGGCTCTGTTTGGCTCTGTTCTGCTCTGTTTGGCTCTGCTTTGCTCTGAGTGGCTCTGTTTGGCTCTGTTTGGCTCTCATTGGCCTTGTTTTGCTCTGTGTGGCTCTGATGCACTCTGTTTGGCTCTGTGTTGCTCTGTTTGGATCTGTTTGGCTCTGCTTGGCTCTGTTTGGATCTGTTTGGCTCTGTTGTACTCTCTGTGGCCTAATTTTGCTCTATTTGGCTCGGTTTGGCTCTGTTTGACTCTGTTTTGCTCTGTTTGGCTCTGTTTGGCTCCGTTTGGATCTCTTTGTCTTGGTTTGCTCTGTTCGGCTCTGTTTTGCTGTTTTTGGCTCTGTGTTGCTTTCTTTGGCTCTGCCAGGCTCTGTTTTGCTCTTTGTGGGCTCTGTTGCACTCTGTATTGCTCCCATTGGCTGCGTTTGACTCTGTTTGGATTGGTTCAGCTCTGTTTTTCTCTGTTTGGCTCAAGAGGACATTGTTTGGCTCTGTTCAGCACAGTTTGGCTGTGCCATGCTCTGTTTGGCACTCATTGGCTCTGTTTGGCTCTGTTTGGCTCCCTTTCGCTCTGTTTGGCTCTGTTTTGCTCTGTGTGGCTCTGTTTGGCTCTGTTTCACTTTGTTCTGCTCTGCTTGGATCTGGTCAGCTCTGTTTTGCTCTGTTTTGATCAGTCTGGCTCTGGTTAACGCTGTTTTGCTCTCTTTGGCCTTGTTTTGCTCTGTTTGGCTCTGTTTGACTCTGTTTGGCTCTGTGTTGCTCTGTTTGGATCTGTTTGGTTCCCTTTGGATCCGTTGGGCTCTGTTTGGCACCGTTTGGCTCTGTTTGGCTCTGTTTTACTCTGTTTGGCTCTGGTTGGCTCCGTTGTACTTAGTTTGGTTCTGTTCAGCACAGGTTGACTGTGCCATGTTCTGTTTGCACTCATTGGCTCTGTTTGGCTCTGTTTGTCTCTGTTTTGCTTTCTTTAGCTCCGTTTTGCTCTGCTTGGCTCTGTTTGGCTCCGTTGTGCTTTGTTTGGCTCTGTTCAGCGCAGGTTGACCGTGCCATGTTCTGTTTGGCACTCATCGGCTCTGTTTGGCTCTCCTTGGCTCTTTTCTGCTCTGTTTGGCACTCATTGGCTCTACTTGCCTCTGTTTTGCTGTGTTTGGCTCTGTTCTGCTCCGTTTGGCTCTCTTTGGCTCTCAGCGGTCTAGTTTTGCTCTGATTGGCTCTGGTTTGCTCTGTTTGGCTCTGCCAGGCTCTGCTTTGCTCTTTGTGGTTCTCTTTCGCTCTGTATTTCTCTGTTTGGCTCTATTTGGCTCTGTTTGGATCTGTTCAGCTCTGTTTTGCTCTGTTTGGTTCTGTTTTGCTCTGTTTGGCTCCAGTGGGCTGTGTTTGGCACTGTTCAGCAGAGGTGAGCGGTGCCATGCTCTGTTTGGCATTCATTGGCTCTGTTTGGCTCTGTTTGGCTCTGTTCTGCTCTGTTTGGCTCTGCTTTGCTCTGAGTGGCTCTGTTTGGCTCTGTTTGGCTCTCATTGGCCTTGTTTTGCTCTGTGTGGCTCTGATGCACTCTGTTTGGCTCTGTGTTGCTCTGTTTGGATCTGTTTGGCTCTGCTTGGCTCTGTTTGGATCTGTTTGGCTCTGTTGTACTCTCTGTGGTCTAATTTTGCTCTATTTGGCTCGGTTTGGCTCTGTTTGACTCTGTTTTGCTCTGTTTGGCTCTGTTTGGCTCCGTTTGGATCTCTTTGTCTTGGTTTGCTCTGTTCGGCTCTGTTTTGCTGTTTTTGGCTCTGTGTTGCTTTCTTTGGCTCTGCCAGGCTCTGTTTTGCTCTTTGTGGGCTCTGTTGCACTCTGTATTGCTCCCATTGGCTGCGTTTGACTCTGTTTGGATTGGTTCAGCTCTGTTTTTCTCTGTTTGGCTCAATAGGACATTGTTTGGCTCTGTTCAGCACAGTTTGGCTGTGCCATGCTCTGTTTGGCACTCATTGGCTCTGTTTGGCTCTGTTTGGCTCCCTTTCGCTCTGTTTGGCTCTGTTTTGCTCTGTGTGGCTCTGTTTGGATCTGTTTGGCTCCCTTTGGATCCGTTTGGCTCTGTTTGGCTCCGTTTGGCTCTGTTTGGCCCTGTTTTACTCTGTTTGGCTCTGGTTGGCTCCGTTGTGCTTTGTTTGGCTCTGTTCAGCACAGGTTGACTGTGCCATGTTCTGTTTGGCACTCAATGGCTATGTTTGGCTCTCTTTGGCTCTACTTGCTGTGTTTGGCTCTGTTCTGCTCCGTTTGGTTCTCTTTGACTCTCTTCGGTCCAGTTTTGCTCTGATTGGCTCTGGTTTGCTCTGTTTGGCTCTGCCAGGCTCTGGTTTGCTCTTTGTGGTTCCCTTTCGCTCTGTATTGCTCTGTTTGGCTCAATTTGGCTCTGTTTGGCTCTGTTTGGCTCTCATTGGCCTTGTTTTGCTCTGTGTGGCTCTGATGCACTCTGTTTGGCTCTGTGTTGCTCTGTTTGGATCTGTTTGGCTCTGCTTGGCTCTGTTTGGATCTGTTTGGCTCTGTTGTACTCTCTGTGGCCTAATTTTGCTCTATTTGGCTCGGTTTGGCTCTGTTTGACTCTGTTTTGCTCTGTTTGGCTCTGTTTGGCTCCGTTTGGATCTCTTGTCTTGGTTTGCTCTGTTCGGCTCTGTTTTGCTGTTTTTGGCTCTGTGTTGCTTTCTTTGGCTCTGCCAGGCTCTGTTTTGCTCTTTGTGGGCTCTGTTGCACTCTGTATTGCTCCCATTGGCTGCGTTTGACTCTGTTTGGATTGGTTC
>JANJGN010002188.1:0-82932 GCA_026770705.1 Isurus oxyrinchus
ACAACCTCAACATTGAAAAACACCAACAAATTCAACAACAACCTCAACATTGAAAAACAACAACAACCTCAACATTGAAAAACAACAACAACTTCAAAATTGAAAAACACCAACAAATTCAACAACAACCTCAACATTGAAAAACAACAACAACCTCAACATTGAAAAACACCCAACAAATACAACAACAACCTCAACATTGAAAAACAACAACAACCTCAACATTGAAAAATACCAGCAAATTCAACAACAACTTCAACATTGAAAAACACCAACAAATTCAACAACAACCTCAGCATTGAAAAACAACATCAAATTCAACAACGACCTCAATATTGAAAAACAACAACAACCTCAACATTGAAAAACACCAACAAATTCAACAACAACCTCAACATTGAAAAACACCAACAAATTCACCAACAACCTCAACATTGAAAAACAACAACAACCTCAACATTGAAAAACACCAACAAATTCAACAACAACCTCGAAATTGAAAAACACCAACAAATTCAACAACAACCTCGACATTGAAAAACACCAACAAGTTCAACAACAACCTCCACATTGAACAACAACAACAACCTCAACATTGAAAAACACCAACAAATTCAACAACAACCTCAACATTGAAAAACAAGAACAACCTCAACATTGAAAAACAATAACAAATTCAACAACAACCTCAACATTTAAAAACACCAGCAAATTCAACAACAACCTCAACATTGAAAAACACCAACAAATTCAACAACAACTTCACCATTGAAAAACACCAACAAATTCAACAACAACCTCGACATTGAAAAACACCAACAAATTCTACAACAACCTGAACATTGAAAAACTACAACAACCTCAACATTGAAAAACACCAACACATACAACGACAACCTCAACATTGAAAAACAACAACAACCTCAACATTGAAAAACACCAACAAATTCAACAACAACCTCAACATTGAAAAACACCAACAAATTCAACAACAACCTCAACATTGAAAAACAACAACAACTTCAACATTGAAAAACAACAACAACCTCAACATTGAAAAACACCAACAAATTCAACAACAACCTCAACATTGAAAAACAACAACAACCTCAACATTGAAAAACACCAACAAATTCAACAACAACCTCGACAATAAAAAACACCAACAAATTCAACAACAACCTCAACATTGAAAAACTACAATAACCTCAACATTGAAAAACACCAACAAATACAACAACAACCTCAACATTGAAAACGAACAACAACCTCAACATTGAAAAACACCAACAAATTCAACAACAACCTCAACATTGAAAAACAACAACAACCTCAAAATTGAAAAACAACAACAACTTCAAAATTGAAAAACACCAACAAATTCAACAACAACCTCAACATTGAAAAACACCATCAAATTCAACAACGACCTCAACATTGAAAAACAACAACAACCTCAACATTGAAAAACACCAACAAATTCAACAACAACCTCAACATTGAAAAACACCAACAAATTCAACAACAACCTCAAAATTTAAAAACGCCAACAAATTCAACAACAACCTCAACATTGAAAAACACCAACAAATTCAACAGCAACCTCAACATTGAAAAACAACAACAAATTCAACAACAACCTCAACATTGAAAAACACCAACAAATTCAACAACAACCTCAACATTGAAAAACAACAACAACCTCAAAATTGAAAAACAACAACAACTTCAAAATTGAAAAACACCAACAAATTCAACAACAACCTCAACATTGAAAAACACCATCAAATTCAACAACGACCTCAACATTGAAAAACAACAACAACCTCAACATTGAAAAACACCAACAAATTCAACAACAACCTCAACATTGAAAAACACCAACAAATTCAACAACAACCTCAAAATTTAAAAACGCCAACAAATTCAACAACAACCTCAACATTGAAAAACACCAACAAATTCAACAGCAACCTCAACATTGAAAAACACCAACAAATTCAACAACAAATTCAACATTGAAAAATACCAAGAAATTCAACAACAACCTCGACATTGAGAAACACCAACAAATTCAACAACAACCTCCACATTGAACAACAACAACAACCTCAACATTGAAAAACACCAACAAATTCAACAACAACCTCAACATTGAAAAACAAGAACAACCTCAACATTGAAAAACAATAACAAATTCAACAACAACCTCAACATTTAAAAACACCAACCAATTCAACAACAACCTCAACATTGAAAAACACCAACAAATTCAACAACAACTTCAACATTGAAAAACACCAACAAATTCAACAACAACCTCGACATTGAAAAACACCAACAAATTCAACAACAACCTCAACATTGAAAAACTACAACAACCTCAACATTGAAAAACACCAACAAATACAACAACAACCTCAACATTGAAAACGAACAACAACCTCAACATTGAAAAACACCAACAAATTCAACAACAACCTCAACATTGAAAAACAACAACAACCTCAACATTGAAAAACAACAACAACCTCAACATTGAAAAACACGAACAAATTCAACAACAACCTCAACATTAAAAAACAACAACCTCAACATTGAAAAACACCAACAAATTCAACAACAACCTCAACAATGAAAAACAACAACAAATTCAACAACAACCTCAACATTGAAAAACACCAACAAATTTAACAACAACCTCAACTTTGAAAAACAACAACAACCTCAACATTGAAAAACACCAACAAATTCAACAACAACCTCAACATTGAAAAACACCAACAAATTCAACAACAACCTCAAAATTTAAAAACGCCAACAAATTCAACAACAACCTCAACATTGAAAAACACCAACAAATTCAACAGCAACCTCAACATTGAAAAACAACAACAAATTCAACAACAACCTCAACATTGAAAAACACCAACAAATTCAACAACAACCTCAACATTGAAAAACAACAACAACCTCAAAATTGAAAAACAACAACAACTTCAAAATTGAAAAACACCAACAAATTCAACAACAACCTCAACATTGAAAAACACCATCAAATTCAACAACGACCTCAACATTGAAAAACAACAACAACCTCAACATTGAAAAACACCAACAAATTCAACAACAACCTCAACATTGAAAAACACCAACAAATTCAACAACAACCTCAAAATTTAAAAACGCCAACAAATTCAACAACAACCTCAACATTGAAAAACACCAACAAATTCAACAGCAACCTCAACATTGAAAAACACCAACAAATTCAACAACAAATTCAACATTGAAAAATACCAACAAATTCAACAACAACCTCGACATTGAGAAACACCAACAAATTCAACAACAACCTCCACATTGAACAACAACAACAACCTCAACATTGAAAAACACCAACAAATTCAACAACAACCTCAACATTGAAAAACAAGAACAACCTCAACATTGAAAAACAATAACAAATTCAACAACAACCTCAACATTTAAAAACACCAACCAATTCAACAACAACCTCAACATTGAAAAACACCAACAAATTCAACAACAACTTCAACATTGAAAAACACCAACAAATTCAACAACAACCTCGACATTGAAAAACACCAACAAATTCAACAACAACCTCAACATTGAAAAACTACAACAACCTCAACATTGAAAAACACCAACAAATACAACAACAACCTCAACATTGAAAACGAACAACAACCTCAACATTGAAAAACACCAACAAATTCAACAACAACCTCAACATTGAAAAACAACAACAACCTCAACATTGAAAAACAACAACAACCTCAACATTGAAAAACACGAACAAATTCAACAACAACCTCAACATTAAAAAACAACAACCTCAACATTGAAAAACACCAACAAATTCAACAACAACCTCCACAATGAAAAACAACAACAAATTCAACAACAACCTCAACATTGAAAAACACCAACAAATTTAACAACAACCTCAACTTTGAAAAACAACAACAACCTCAACATAGAAAAACACCTACAAATTCAAAAACAACCTCAACATTGAAAAACAACAACAACCTCAAAATTGAAAAACACCAACAAATTCAGCAATAACCTCAACATTTAAGAACACCAACAAATTCAACAACAACCTCAACATTGAAAAACAACAACAACCTCAACACTGAAAAACACCAACAAATTCAACAACAACCTCAGCATTGAAAAACAACATCAAATTCAACAACGACCTCAATATTGAAAAACAACAACAACCTCAACATTGAAAAACACCAACAAATTCAACAACAACCTCAACATTGAAAAACACCAACAAATTCAACAACAACCTCAACATTGAAAAACAACAACAACCTCAACATTGAAAAACACCAACAAATTCAACAACAAATTCAACATTGAAAAATACCAACAAATTCAACAACAACCTCGACATTGAGAAACACCAACATGTTCAACAACAACCTCCACATTGAACAACAACAACAACCTCAACATTGAAAAACACCAACAAATTCAACAACAACCTCAACATTGAAAAACAACAACAACCTCAACATTGAAAAACAATAACAAATTCAACAACAACCTCAACATTTAAAAACACCAGCAAATTCAACAACAACCTCAACATTGAAAAACACCAACAAATTCAACAACAACTTCAACATTGAAAAACACCAACAAATTCAACAACAACCTCGACATTGAAAAACACCGACAAATTCTACAACAACCTGAACATTGAAAAACTACAACAACCTCAACATTGAAAAACACCAACACATACAACAACAACCTCAACATTGAAAAACAACAACAACCTCAACATTGAAAAACACCAACAAATTCAACAACAACCTCAACATTGAAAAACACCAACAAATTCAACAACAACCTCAACATTGAAAAACAACAACAACTTCAACATTGAAAAACAACAACAACCTCAACATTGAAAAACACCAACAAATTCAACAACAACCCCAACATTGAAAAACAACAACAACCTCGACATTGAAAAACACCAACAAATTCAACAACAACCTCGACATTGAAAAACACCAACAAATTCAACAACAACCTCAACATTGAAAAACTACAATAACCTCAACATTGAAAAACACCAACAAATACAACAACAACCTCAACATTGAAAACGAACAACAACCTCAACATTGAAAAACACCAACAAATTCAACAACAACCTCAACATTGAAAAACAACAACAACCTCAACATTGAAAAACAACAACAACTTCAAAATTGAAAAACACCAACAAATTCAACAACAACCTCAACATTGAAAAACAACAACAACCTCAACATTGAAAAACACCAACAAATACAACAACAACCTCAACATTGAAAAACAACAACAACCTCAACATTGAAAAACACCAGCAAATTCAACAACAACTTCAACATTGAAAAACACCAACAAATTCAACAACAACCTCAGCATTGAAAAACAACATCAAATTCAACAACGACCTCAATATTGAAAAACAACAACAACCTCAACATTGAAAAACACCAACAAATTCAACAACAACCTCAACATTGAAAAACACCAACAAATTCACCAACAACCTCAACATTGAAAAACAACAACAACCTCAACATTGAAAAACACCAACAAATTCAACAACAACCTCGAAATTGAAAAACACCAACAAATTCAACAACAACCTCGACATTGAAAAACACCAACAAGTTCAACAACAACCTCCACATTGAACAACAACAACAACCTGAACTTTGAAAAACACCAACAAATTCAACAACAACCTCAACATTGAAAAACAAGAACAACCTCAACATTGAAAAACAATAACAAATTCAACAACAACCTCAACATTTAAAAACACCAGCAAATTCAACAACAACCTCAACATTGAAAAACACCAACAAATTCAACAACAACTTCACCATTGAAAAACACCAACAAATTCAACAACAACCTCGACATTGAAAAACACCAACAAATTCTACAACAACCTGAACATTGAAAAACTACAACAACCTCAACATTGAAAAACACCAACACATACAACGACAACCTCAACATTGAAAAACAACAACAACCTCAACATTGAAAAACACCAACAAATTCAACAACAACCTCAACATTGAAAAACACCAACAAATTCAACAACAACCTCAACATTGAAAAACAACAACAACTTCAACATTGAAAAACAACAACAACCTCAACATTGAAAAACACCAACAAATTCAACAACAACCTCAACATTGAAAAACAACAACAACCTCAACATTGAAAAACACCAACAAATTCAACAACAACCTCGACAATAAAAAACACCAACAAATTCAACAACAACCTCAACATTGAAAAACTACAATAACCTCAACATTGAAAAACACCAACAAATACAACAACAACCTCAACATTGAAAACGAACAACAACCTCAACATTGAAAAACACCAACAAATTCAACAACAACCTCAACATTGAAAAACAACAACAACCTCAAAATTGAAAAACAACAACAACTTCAAAATTGAAAAACACCAACAAATTCAACAACAACCTCAACATTGAAAAACACCATCAAATTCAACAACGACCTCAACATTGAAAAACAACAACAACCTCAACATTGAAAAACACCAACAAATTCAACAACAACCTCAACATTGAAAAACACCAACAAATTCAACAACAACCTCAAAATTTAAAAACGCCAACAAATTCAACAACAACCTCAACATTGAAAAACACCAACAAATTCAACAGCAACCTCAACATTGAAAAACAACAACAACCTCAACATTGAAAAACACCAACAAATTCAACAACAAATTCAACATTGAAAAATACCAACAAATTCAACAACAACCTCGACATTGAGAAACACCAACAAATTCAACAACAACCTCCACATTGAACAACAACAACAACCTCAACATTGAAAAACACCAACAAATTCAACAACAACCTCAACATTGAAAAACAAGAACAACCTCAACATTGAAAAACAATAACAAATTCAACAACAACCTCAACATTTAAAAACACCAACCAATTCAACAACAACCTCAACATTGAAAAACACCAACAAATTCAACAACAACTTCAACATTGAAAAACACCAACAAATTCAACAACAACCTCGACATTGAAAAACACCAACAAATTCAACAACAACCTCAACATTGAAAAACTACAACAACCTCAACATTGAAAAACACCAACAAATACAACAACAACCTCAACATTGAATACGAACAACAACCTCAACATTGAAAAACACCAACAAATTCAACAACAACCTCAACATTGAAAAACAACAACAACCTCAACATTGAAAAACAACAACAACCTCAACATTGAAAAACACGAACAAATTCAACAACAACCTCAACATTAAAAAACAACAACCTCAACATTGAAAAACACCAACAAATTCAACAACAACCTCAACAATGAAAAACAACAACAAATTCAACAACAACCTCAACATTGAAAAACACCAACAAATTTAACAACAACCTCAACTTTGAAAAACAACAACAACCTCAACATAGAAAAACACCTACAAATTCAACAACAACCTCAACATTGAAAAACAACAACAACCTCAAAATTGAAAAACACCAACAAATTCAACAACAACCTCAACATTTAAAAACAACAACAACCTCAACATTGAAAAACACCAACAAATTCAACAACAACCTCAACATTGAAAAACACAAACAAATTCAACAACAACCTCGACATTGAAAAACAACAACAAATTCAACAACAACCTCGACATTGAAGAACACCAACAAATTCAACAACAACCTCAACATTGAAAAACTACAACAACCTCAACATTGAAAAACACCAACAAATACAACAACAACCTCAACATTGAAAAACAACAACAACCTCAACATTGAGAAAACACCAACAAATTCAACAAAAACCTTCAACATTGAAAAACACCAACAAATTCAACAACAACCTCAACATTGAAAAACAACAACAACCTCAACATTGAAAAACACCAACAAATTCAACAACAACTTCAACATTGAAAAACACCAACAAATTCAACTACAACCTCGAAATTGAAAAACACCAACAAATTCAACAACAACCTCAACATTGAAAATCAACAACAACCTCAACAATGAAAAACACCAACAAATTCAACAACAACCTCAACATTGAAAAACAACAACAACCTCAACATTGAAAAACATCAACAAATTCAACAATAACCTCAACATTTAAGAACACCAACAAATTCAACAACAACCTCAACATTGAAAAACAACAACAACCTCAACATTGAAAAACACCAACAAATTCAACAACAACCTCAGCATTGAAAAACAACATCAAATTCAACAACGACCTCAATATTGAAAAACAACAACAACCTCAACATTGAAAGACACCAACAAATTCAACAACAACCTCAACATTGAAAAACACCAACAAATTCAACAACAACCTCAACATTGAAAAACAACAACAACCTCAACATTGAAAAACACCAACAAATTCAACAACAAATTCAACATTGAAAAATACCAACAAATTCAACAACAACCTCGACATTGAAAAACACCAACATGTTCAACAACAACCTCCACATTGAACAACAACAACAACCTCAACATTGAAAAACACCAACAAATTCAACAACAACCTCAACATTGAAAAACAACAACAACCTCAACATTGAAAAACACCAACAAATTCAACAACAACCTCAACATTGAAAAACACCAACAAATTCAACAACAAACTCAAGATTGAAAAACACCAACAAATTCAACAACCTCAACATTGAAAAACAACAACAACCTCAACATTGAAAAACACCAACAAATTCAACAACAACCTCAACATTGAAAACCACCAACAAATTCAACAACAACCTCAACATTGAAAAACAACAACAACCTCAACATTGAAAAACACCAACAAATTCAACAACAACCTCAACATTGAAAAACAACAACAACCTCAACATTGAAAAACACCAACAAATTCAACAACAACCTCAACATTGAAAAACAACAACAAACTCAACATTGAAAAACACCAACAAATTCAACAACAACCTCAACATTGAAAAACAACAACAACCTCAACATTGAAAATCACCAACAAATTCAACAACAACCTCAACATTGAAAAACACCAACAAATTCAACAACAACCTCAGCATTGAAAAACAACAACAATCTCAACATTGAAAAACACCAACAAATTCAACAACAACCTCAACATTGAAAAACAACAACAACCTCAACATTGAAAAGCACCAACAAATTCAACAACAACTTCAACATTGAGAAACACCAACAAATTCAACAACAACCTCAACATTGAAAAACACCAACAAATTCAACAACAGCCTCAACATTGAAAAACAACAACAACCTCAACATTGAAAAACACCAACAAATTCAACAACAACCTCAACTTTGAAAAACAACAACAACCTCATCATGGAAAAACACCAACAAATTCAACAACAACCTCAACATTGAAAAACAACAACATCCTCAAAATTGAAAAACACCAACAAATTCAACAACAACCCCAACATTTAAGAACAACAACAACCTCAACATTGAAAAACAACAACAACCTCAACATTGAATAACAACAACCTCAACATTTAAAAACACCAACAAATTCAACAACAACTTCAACATTGAAAAACACCAACAAATTCAACAACAACCTCAACATTGAAAAACAACAACAACCTCAACATTGAAAAACACCAACAAATTCAACAACAACCTCAACATTGAAAAACAACAACAACCACAACATTGAAAAGCACCAACAAATTCAACACAACCTCAACATTGAAAAACACCAACACATTCAACAACAACCTCAGCATTGAAAAACAACAACAACCTCAACATTGAAAAACACCAACAAATTCAACAACAACCTCAACATTGAAAAACACCAACAAACTCAACATTGAAAAACACCAACAAATTCAACAAAAACTTCAACATTGAAAAACACCAACATATTCAACAACAACCTCGAAATTGAAAAACACCAACAAATTCAACAACAACTTCAACATTGAAAACCACACACAAATTCAACAACAACCTCGACATTGAAAAGCACCATCAAATTCAACAACAACCTCATCATGGAAAAACACCAACAAATTCAACAACAACCTCAACATTGAAAAACAACAACATCCTCAAAATTGAAAAACACCAACAAATTCAACAACAACCCCAACATTTAAGAACAACAACAACCTCAACATTGAAAAACAACAACAACCTCAACATTGAAAAACACCTACAAATTCAACAACAACCTCAACATTGAAAAACAACAACAAACTCAACATTGAAAAACACCAACAAATTCAACAACAACCTCAACATTGAAAAACAACAACAACCTCAACATTGAAAAACACCAACAAATTCAACAACAACTTCAACATTGAAAAAAACCAACAAATTCAACAACAACCTCAACATTGAAAAACAACAACAACCTCAACATTGAAAAACACCAACAAGTTCAACAACAACCTCAACATTGAAAAACAACAACAACCTCAACATTGAAAAAAACGAACAATTTCAACAACAACCTCAACATTGAAAAACACCAACAAATTCAACATTGAAAAACACCAACAAATTCTACAAAAAAATCGACATTGAAAAACAACAACATATTCAACAACAACCTCGAAATTGAAAAACACCAACAAATTCAACAACAACTTCAACATTGAAAAACACCAACAAATTCAACAACAACCTCGACATTGAAAAGCACCATCAAATTCAACAACAACCTCAACATTGAAAAACACCAACAACCTCAAAATTGAAAAACCACCAACAAATTCAACAACAACCTCAACATTTAAAAACAACAACAACCTCAACATTGAAAAACACCAACAAATTCAACAACAACCTCAACATTGAAAGACACCAACAAATTCAACAACAACCTCAACATTGAAAAACACCAACAAACTCAACAACAACCTCAACATTGAAAAACAACAACAACCTCAACATTGAAAAACACCAACAAATTCAACAACAACCTCAACATTGAAAAACACCAACAAATTCAACAACAAACTCAAGATTGAAAAACACCAACAAATTCAACAACAACTTCAACATTGAAAAACACCAACAAATTCAACAACAACCTCGACATTGAAAAGCACCATCAAATTCAACAACAACCTCAACTTTGAAAAACACCAACAACCTCAAAATTGAAAAAACACCAACAAATTCAACAACAACCTCAACATTTAACAACAACAACAACCTCAACATTGAAAAACACCAACAAATTCAACAACAACCTCAACACTGAAAGACAACAACAAATTCAACAACAACCTCAACATTGAAAAACACCAACAAACTCAACAACAACCTCAACATTGAAAAACAACAACAACCTCAACATTGAAAAACACCAACAAACTCAATAACAACCTCAACATTGAAAAACAACAACAACCTCAACATTGAAAAACACCAACAAATTCAACAACAACCTCAACATTGAAAAACACCAACAAATTCAACAACAACCTCAACATTTAAAAACAACAACAACCTCAACATTGAAAAACACCAACAAATTCAACAAAAACCTCAACATTGAAAAACAACAACAACCTCAACATTGAAAAACACCAACAAATTCAACAACAACCTCAACATTGAAAAACACCAACAAATTCAACAACAACCTCAGCATTGAAAAACAACAACAACCTCAACATTGAAAAACACCAACAAATTCAACAACAACCTCAACATTGAAAAACAACAACAACCTCAACATTGAAAAACACCAACAAATTCAACAAAAACTTCAACTTTGAAAAACACCAACAAATTCAACAACAACCTCGAAATTGAAAAACACCAACAAATTCAACAACAACTTCGACATTGAAAAACACCAACAAATTCAACAACAACCTCGACATTGAAAAACACCATCAAATTCAACAATAACCTCAACATTGAAAAACACCAACAACCTCAAAATTGAAAAAACACCAACAAATTCAACAACAACCTCAACATTTAAAAACAACAACAACCTCAACATTGAAAAACACCAACAAATTCAACAACAACCTCAACAATGAAAAACACCAACAAATTCAACAACAACCTCAACATTGAAAAACACCAACAAACTCAACAACAACCTCAACATTGAAAAACAACAACAACCTCAACATTGAAAAACACCAACAAATTCAACAACAACCTCAACATTGAAAAACACCAACAAATTCAACAACAACCTCAACATTGAAAAACAACAACAAACTCAACATAGAAAAACACCAACAAATTCAACAACAACCTCAACATTGAAAAACAACAACAACCTCAACATTGAAAAACACCAACAAATTCAACACAACCTCAACATTGAAAAACACCAACACATTCAACAACAACCTCAGCATTGAAAAACAACAACAACCTCAACATTGAAAAACACCAACAAATTCAACAACAACCTCAACATTGAAAAACACCAACAAACTCAACATTGAAAAACACCAACAAATTCAACAAAAACTTCAACATTGAAAAACACCAACATATTCAACAACAACCTCGAAATTGAAAAACACCAACAAATTCAACAACAACTTCAACATTGAAAACCACCCACAAATTCAACAACAACCTCGACATTGAAAAGCACCATCAAATTCAACAACAACCTCATCATGGAAAAACACCAACAAATTCAACAACAACCTCAACATTGAAAAACAACAACATCCTCAAAATTGAAAAACACCAACAAATTCAACAACAACCCCAACATTTAAGAACAACAACAACCTCAACATTGAAAAACAACAACAACCTCAACATTGAAAAACACCAACAAATTCAACAACAACCTCAACATTGAAAAACAACAACAAACTCAACATTGAAAAACACCAACAAATTCAACAACAACCTCAACATTGAAAAACAACAACAACCTCAACATTGAAAAACACCAACAAATTCAACAACAACTTCAACATTGAAAAAAACCAACAAATTCAACAACAACCTCAACATTGAAAAACAACAACAACCTCAACATTGAAAAACACCAACAAGTTCAACAACAACCTCAACATTGAAAAACAACAACAACCTCAACATTGAAAAAAACGAACAATTTCAACAACAACCTCAACATTGAAAAACACCAACAAATTCAAAATTGAAAAACACCAACAAATTCAACAAAAAAATCGACATTGAAAAACAACAACATATTCAACAACAACCTCGAAATTGAAAAACACCAACAAATTCAACAACAACTTCAACATTGAAAAACACCAACAAATTCAACAACAACCTCGACATTGAAAAGCACCATCAAATTCAACAACAACCTCAACATTTAAAAACAACAACAACCTCAACATTGAAAAACACCAACAAATTCAACAACAACCTCAACATTGAAAGACACCAACAAATTCAACAACAACCTCAACATTGAAAAACACCAACAAACTCAACAACAACCTCAACATTGAAAAACAACAACAACCTCAACATTGAAAAACACCAACAAATTCAACAACAACCTCAACATTGAAAAACACCAACAAATTCAACAACAAACTCAAGATTGAAAAACACCAACAAATTCAACAACAACTTCAACATTGAAAAACACCAACAAATTCAACAACAACCTCGACATTGAAAAGCACCATCAAATTCAACAACAACCTCAACTTTGAAAAACACCAACAACCTCAAAATTGAAAAAACACCAACAAATTCAACAACAACCTCAACATTTAACAACAACAACAACCTCAACATTGAAAAACACCAACAAATTCAACAACAACCTCAACACTGAAAGACAACAACAAATTCAACAACAACCTCAACATTGAAAAACACCAACAAACTCAACAACAACCTCAACATTGAAAAACAACAACAACCTCAACATTAAAAAACACCAACAAACTCAATAACAACCTCAACATTGAAAAACAACAACAACCTCAACATTGAAAAACACCAACAAATTCAACAACAACCTCAACATTGAAAAACACCAACAAATTCAACAACAACCTCAACATTTAAAAACAACAACAACCTCAACATTGAAAAACACCAACAAATTCAACAAAAACCTCAACATTGAAAAACAACAACAACCTCAACATTGAAAAACACCAACAAATTCAACAACAACCTCAACATTGAAAAACACCAACAAATTCAACAACAACCTCAGCATTGAAAAACAACAACAACCTGAACATTGAAAAACACCAACAAATTCAACAACAACCTCAACATTGAAAAACAACAACAACCTCAACATTGAAAAACACCAACAAATTCAACAAAAACTTCAACTTTGAAAAACACCAACAAATTCAACAACAACCTCGAAATTGAAAAACACCAACAAATTCAACAACAACTTCGACATTGAAAAACACCAACAAATTCAACAACAACCTCGACATTGAAAAACACCATCAAATTCAACAACAACCTCAACATTGAAAAACACCAACAACCTCAAAATTGAAAAAACACCAACAAATTCAACAACAACCTCAACATTTAAAAACAACAACAACCTCAACATTGAAAAACACCAACAAATTCAACAACAACCTCAACAATGAAAAACACCAACAAATTCAACAACAACCTCAACATTGAAAAACACCAACAAACTCAACAACAACCTCAACATTGAAAAACAACAACAACCTCAACATTGAAAAACACCAACAAATTCAACAACAACCTCAACATTGAAAAACACCAACAAATTCAACAACAACCTCAACATTGAAAAACAACAACAAACTCAACATTGAAAAACACCAACAAATTCAACAACAACCTCAACATTGAAAAACAACAACAACCTCAACATTGAAAAACACCAACAAATTCAACACAACCTCAACATTGAAAAACACCAACACATTCAACAACAACCTCAGCATTGAAAAACAACAACAACCTCAACATTGAAAAACACCAACAAATTCAACAACAACCTCAACATTGAAAAACACCAACAAACTCAACATTGAAAAACACCAACAAATTCAACAAAAACTTCAACATTGAAAAACACCAACATATTCAACAACAACCTCGAAATTGAAAAACACCAACAAATTCAACAACAACTTCAACATTGAAAACCACCCACAAATTCAACAACAACCTCGACATTGAAAAGCACCATCAAATTCAACAACAACCTCATCATGGAAAAACACCAACAAATTCAACAACAACCTCAACATTGAAAAACAACAACATCCTCAAAATTGAAAAACACCAACAAATTCAACAACAACCCCAACATTTAAGAACAACAACAACCTCAACATTGAAAAACAACAACAACCTCAACATTGAAAAACACCAACAAATTCAACAACAACCTCAACATTGAAAAACAACAACAAACTCAACATTGAAAAACACCAACAAATTCAACAACAACCTCAACATTGAAAAACAACAACAACCTCAACATTGAAAAACACCAACAAATTCAACAACAACTTCAACATTGAAAAAAACCAACAAATTCAACAACAACCTCAACATTGAAAAACAACAACAACCTCAACATTGAAAAACACCAACAAGTTCAACAACAACCTCAACATTGAAAAACAACAACAACCTCAACATTGAAAAAAACGAACAATTTCAACAACAACCTCAACATTGAAAAACACCAACAAATTCAAAATTGAAAAACACCAACAAATTCAACAAAAAAATCGACATTGAAAAACAACAACATATTCAACAACAACCTCGAAATTGAAAAACACCAACAAATTCAACAACAACTTCAACATTGAAAAACACCAACAAATTCAACAACAACCTCGACATTGAAAAGCACCATCAAATTCAACAACAACCTCAACATTGAAAAACACCAACAACCTCAAAATTGAAAAAACACCAACAAATTCAACAACAACCTCAACATTTAAAAACAACAACAACCTCAACATTGAAAAACACCAACAAATTCAACAACAACCTCAACATTGAAAGACACCAACAAATTCAACAACAACCTCAACATTGAAAAACACCAACAAACTCAACAACAACCTCAACATTGAAAAACAACAACAACCTCAACATTGAAAAACACCAACAAATTCAACAACAACCTCAACATTGAAAAACACCAACAAATTCAACAACAAACTCAAGATTGAAAAACACCAACAAATTCAACAACAACTTCAACATTGAAAAACACCAACAAATTCAACAACAACCTCGACATTGAAAAGCACCATCAAATTCAACAACAACCTCAACTTTGAAAAACACCAACAACCTCAAAATTGAAAAAACACCAACAAATTCAACAACAACCTCAACATTTAACAACAACAACAACCTCAACATTGAAAAACACCAACAAATTCAACAACAACCTCAACACTGAAAGACAACAACAAATTCAACAACAACCTCAACATTGAAAAACACCAACAAACTCAACAACAACCTCAACATTGAAAAACAACAACAACCTCAACATTGAAAAACACCAACAAACTCAATAACAACCTCAACATTGAAAAACAACAACAACCTCAACATTGAAAAACACCAACAAATTCAACAACAACCTCAACATTGAAAAACACCAACAAATTCAACAACAACCTCAACATTTAAAAACAACAACAACCTCAACATTGAAAAACACCAACAAATTCAACAAAAACCTCAACATTGAAAAACAACAACAACCTCAACATTGAAAAACACCAACAAATTCAACAACAACCTCAACATTGAAAAACACCAACAAATTCAACAACAACCTCAGCATTGAAAAACAACAACAACCTCAACATTGAAAAACACCAACAAATTCAACAACAACCTCAACATTGAAAAACAACAACAACCTCAACATTGAAAAACACCAACAAATTCAACAAAAACTTCAACTTTGAAAAACACCAACAAATTCAACAACAACCTCGAAATTGAAAAACACCAACAAATTCAACAACAACTTCGACATTGAAAAACACCAACAAATTCAACAACAACCTCGACATTGAAAAACACCATCAAATTCAACAACAACCTCAACATTGAAAAACACCAACAACCTCAAAATTGAAAAAACACCAACAAATTCAACAACAACCTCAACATTTAAAAACAACAACAACCTCAACATTGAAAAACACCAACAAATTCAACAACAACCTCAACAATGAAAAACACCAACAAATTCAACAACAACCTCAACATTGAAAAACACCAACAAACTCAACAACAACCTCAACATTGAAAAACAACAACAACCTCAACATTGAAAAACACCAACAAATTCAACAACAACCTCAACATTGAAAAACACCAACAAATTCAACAACAACCTCAACATTGAAAAACAACAACAAACTCAACATTGAAAAACACCAACAAATTCAACAACAACCTCAACATTGAAAAACAACAACAACCTCAACATTGAAAAACACCAACAAATTCAACACAACCTCAACATTGAAAAACACCAACACATTCAACAACAACCTCAGCATTGAAAAACAACAACAACCTCAACATTGAAAAACACCAACAAATTCAACAACAACCTCAACATTGAAAAACACCAACAAACTCAACATTGAAAAACACCAACAAATTCAACAAAAACTTCAACATTGAAAAACACCAACATATTCAACAACAACCTCGAAATTGAAAAACACCAACAAATTCAACAACAACTTCAACATTGAAAACCACCCACAAATTCAACAACAACCTCGACATTGAAAAGCACCATCAAATTCAACAACAACCTCATCATGGAAAAACACCAACAAATTCAACAACAACCTCAACATTGAAAAACAACAACATCCTCAAAATTGAAAAACACCAACAAATTCAACAACAACCCCAACATTTAAGAACAACAACAACCTCAACATTGAAAAACAACAACAACCTCAACATTGAAAAACACCAACAAATTCAACAACAACCTCAACATTGAAAAACAACAACAAACTCAACATTGAAAAACACCAACAAATTCAACAACAACCTCAACATTGAAAAACAACAACAACCTCAACATTGAAAAACACCAACAAATTCAACAACAACTTCAACATTGAAAAAAACCAACAAATTCAACAACAACCTCAACATTGAAAAACAACAACAACCTCAACATTGAAAAACACCAACAAGTTCAACAACAACCTCAACATTGAAAAACAACAACAACCTCAACATTGAAAAAAACGATCAATTTCAACAACAACCTCAACATTGAAAAACACCAACAAATTCAAAATTGAAAAACACCAACAAATTCAACAAAAAAATCGACATTGAAAAACAACAACATATTCAACAACAACCTCGAAATTGAAAAACACCAACAAATTCAACAACAACTTCAACATTGAAAAACACCAACAAATTCAACAACAACCTCGACATTGAAAAGCACCATCAAATTCAACAACAACCTCAACATTGAAAAACACCAACAACCTCAAAATTGAAAAAACACCAACAAATTCAACAACAACCTCAACATTTAAAAACAACAACAACCTCAACATTGAAAAACACCAACAAATTCAACAACAACCTCAACATTGAAAGACACCAACAAATTCAACAACAACCTCAACATTGAAAAACACCAACAAACTCAACAACAACCTCAACATTGAAAAACAACAACAACCTCAACATTGAAAAACACCAACAAATTCAACAACAACCTCAACATTGAAAAACACCAACAAATTCAACAACAAACTCAAGATTGAAAAACACCAACAAATTCAACAACAACTTCAACATTGAAAAACACCAACAAATTCAACAACAACCTCGACATTGAAAAGCACCATCAAATTCAACAACAACCTCAACTTTGAAAAACACCAACAACCTCAAAATTGAAAAAACACCAACAAATTCAACAACAACCTCAACATTTAACAACAACAAAAACCTCAACATTGAAAAACACCAACAAATTCAACAACAACCTCAACACTGAAAGACAACAACAAATTCAACAACAACCTCAACATTGAAAAACACCAACAAACTCAACAACAACCTCAACATTGAAAAACAACAACAACCTCAACATTGAAAAACACCAACAAACTCAATAACAACCTCAACATTGAAAAACAACAACAACCTCAACATTGAAAAACACCAACAAATTCAACAACAACCTCAACATTGAAAAACACCAACAAATTCAACAACAACCTCAACATTGAAAAACAACAACAACCTCAACATTGAAAAACACCAACAAATTCAACAAAAACCTCAACATTGAAAAACAACAACAACCTCAACATTGAAAAACACCAACAAATTCAACAACAACCTCAACATTGAAAAACACCAACAAATTCAACAACAACCTCAGCATTGAAAAACAACAACAACCTCAACATTGAAAAACACCAACAAATTCAACAACAACCTCAACATTGAAAAACAACAACAACCTCAACATTGAAAAACACCAACAAATTCAACAAAAACTTCAACTTTGAAAAACACCAACAAATTCAACAACAACCTCGAAATTGAAAAACACCAACAAATTCAACAACAACTTCGACATTGAAAAACACCAACAAATTCAACAACAACCTCGACATTGAAAAACGCCATCAAATTCAACAACAACCTCAACATTGAAAAACACCAACAACCTCAAAATTGAAAAAACACCAACAAATTCAACAACAACCTCAACATTTAAAAACAACAACAACCTCAACATTGAAAAACACCAACAAATTCAACAACAACCTCAACAATGAAAAACACCAACAAATTCAACAACAACCTCAACATTGAAAAACAACAACAACCTCAACATTGAAAAACACCAACAAATTCAACAACAACCTCAACATTGAAAAACAACAACAACCTCAACATTGAAAAAAACCAGCAAATTCAACACAACCTCAACATTGAAAAACACCAACACATTCAACAACAACCTCAACATTTAAAAACAACAACAACCTCAACATTGAAAAACACCAACAAATTCAACAACAACCTCAACATTGAAAAACACCAACAAATTCAACAACAACCTCAACATTGAAAAACACCAACAAATTCAACAACAACCTCAACATTGAAAAACACCAACAAACTCAACAACAACCTCAACATTGAAAAACAACCACAACCTCAACATTGAAAAACACCAACAAATTCAACAACAACCTCAACATTGAAAAACACCAACAAATTCAACAACAAACTCAAGATTGAAAAACACCAACAAATTCAACAACCTCAACATTGAAAAACAACAACAAACTCAACATTGAAAAACACCAACAAATTCAACAACAACCTCAACATTGAAAAACACCAACAAATTCAACAACAACCTCAACATTGAAAAACAACAACAACCTCAACATTGAAACACACCAACAAATTCAACAACAACCTCAACATTGAAAAACAACAACAACCTCAACATTGAAAAACACCAACAAATTCAACAACAACCTCAACATTGAAAAACAACAACAAACTCAACATTGAAAAACACCAACAAATTCAACAACAACCTCAACATTGAAAAACAACAACAACCTCAACATTGAACATCACCAACAAATTCAAAAACAACCTCAACATTGAAAAACACCAACAAACTCAACAACAACCTCAACATTGAAAAACAACAACAACCTCAACATTGAAAAACACCAACAAACTCAATAACAACCTCAACATTGAAAAACAACAACAACCTCAACATTGAAAAACACCAACAAATTCAACAACAACCTCAACATTGAAAAACACCAACAAATTCAACAACAACCTCAACATTGAAAAACAACAACAACCTCAACATTGAAAAACACCAACAAATTCAACAAAAACCTCAACATTGAAAAACAACAACAACCTCAACATTGAAAAACACCAACAAATTCAACAACAACCTCAACATTGAAAAACACCAACAAATTCAACAACAACCTCAGCATTGAAAAACAACAACAACCTCAACATTGAAAAACACCAACAAATTCAACAACAACCTCAACATTGAAAAACAACAACAACCTCAACATTGAAAAACACCAACAAATTCAACAAAAACTTCAACATTGAAAAACACCAACAAATTCAACAACAACCTCGAAATTGAAAAACACCAACAAATTCAACAACAACTTCGACATTGAAAAACACCAACAAATTCAACAACAACCTCGACATTGAAAAACACCATCAAATTCAACAACAACCTCAACATTGAAAAACACCAACAACCTCAAAATTGAAAAAACACCAACAAATTCAACAACAACCTCAACATTTAAAAACAACAACAACCTCAACATTGAAAAACACCAACAAATTCAACAACAACCTCAACAATGAAAAACACCAACAAATTCAACAACAACCTCAACATTGAAAAACACCAACAAACTCAACAACAACCTCAACATTGAAAAACAACAACAACCTCAACATTGAAAAACACCAACAAATTCAACAACAACCTCAACATTGAAAAACACCAACAAATTCAACAACAACCTCAACATTGAAAAACAACAACAAACTCAACATTGAAAAACACCAACAAATTCAACAACAACCTCAACATTGAAAAACAACAACAACCTCAACATTGAAAAACACCAACAAATTCAACAACAACTTCAACAATGAAAAACACCAACAAATTCAACAACAACCTCAACATTGAAAAACAACAACAACCTCAACATTGAAAAACACCAACAAATTCAACAACAACCTCAACATTGAAAAACAACAACAACCTCACCATTGAAAAAAACCAACAAATTCAACACAACCTCAACATTGAAAAACACCAACACATTCAACAACAACCTCAACATTTAAAAACAACAACAACCTCAACATTGAAAAACACCAACAAATTCAACAACAACCTCAACATTGAAAAACACCAACAAATTCAACAACAACCTCAACATTGAAAAACAACAACAAATTCAACAACAACCTCAACATTGAAAAACACCAACAAACTCAACAACAACCTCAACATTGAAAAACAACAACAACCTCAACATTGAAAAACACCAACAAATTCCACAACAACCTCAACATTGAAAAACACCAACAAATTCAACAACAAACTCAAGATTGAAAAACACCAACAAATTCAACAACCTCAACATTCAAAAACAACAACAACCTCAACATTGAAAAACACCAACAAATTCAACAACAACCTCAACATTGAAAACCACCAACAAATTCAACGACAACCTCAACATTGAAAAACAACAACAACCTCAACATTGAAAAACACCAACAAATTCAACAACAACCTCAACATTGAAAAACAACAACAACCTCAACATTGAAAAACACCAACAAATTCAATAACAACCTCAACATTGAAAAACAACAACAAACTCAACATTGAAAAACACCAACAAATTCAACAACAACCTCAACATTGAAAAACAACAACAACCTCAACATTGAACATCACCAACAAATTCAACAACAACCTCAACATTGAAAAACACCAACAAATTCAACAACAACCTCAGCATTGAAAAACAACAACAATCTCAACATTGAAAAACACCAACAAATTCAACAACAACCTCAACATTGAAAAACAACAACAACCTCAACATTGAAAAGCACCAACAAATTCAACAACAACTTCAACATTGAGAAACACCAACAAATTCAACAACAACCTCAACATTGAAAAACACCAACAAATTCAACAACAGCCTCAACATTGAAAAACAACAACAACCTCAACATTGAAAAACACCAACAAATTCAACAACAACCTCAACTTTGAAAAACAACAACAGCCTCATCATGGAAAAACACCAACAAATTCAACAACAACCTCAACATTGAAAAACAACAACATCCTCAAAATTGAAAAACACCAACAAATTCAACAACAACCCCAACATTTAAGAACAACAACAACCTCAACATTGAAAAACAACAACAACCTCAACATTGAAAAACACCAACAAATTCAACAACAACCTCAACATTGAAAAACAACAACAAACTCAACATTGAAAAACACCAACAAATTCAACAACAACCTCAACATTGAAAAACAACAACCTCAACATTGAAAAACACCAACAAATTCAACAACAACTTCAACATTGAAAAACACCAACAAATTCAACAACAACCTCAACATTGAAAAACACCAACAAATTCAACAACAACCTCAACATTGAAAAACAACAACAACCTCAACATTGAAAAACACCAACAAATTCAACAACAACCTCAACATTGAAAAACAACAACAACCTCAACATTGAACATCACCAACAAATTCAACAACAACCTCAACATTGAAAAACAAAAACAAATTCAACAACAACCTCAGCATTGAAAAACAACAACAATCTCAACATTGAAAAACACCAACAAATTCAACAACAACCTCAACATTGAAAAACAACAACAACCTCAACATTGAAAAGCACCAACAAATTCAATAACAACTTCAACATTGAGAAACACCAACAAATTCAACAACAGCCTCAACATTGAAAAACAACAACAACCTTTACATTGAAAAACACCAACAAATTCAACAACAACCTCAACTTTGAAAAACAACAACAGCCTCATCATGGAAAAACACCAACAAATTCAACAACAACCTCAACATTGAAAAACAACAACATCCTCAAAATTGAAAAACACCAACAAATTCAACAACAACCCCAACATTTAAGAACAACAACAACCTCAACATTGAAAAACAACAACAACCTCAACATTGAAAAACACCAACAAATTCAACAACAACCTCAACATTGAAAACCAACAACAAACTCAACATTGAAAAACACCAACAAATTCAACAACAACCTCAACATTGAAAAACAACAACCTCAACATTGAAAAACACCAACAAATTCAACAACAACTTCAACATTGAAAAACACCAACAAATTCAACAACAACCTCAACATTGAAAAACAACAACAACCTCAACATTGAAAAACACCAACAAATTCAACAACAATCTCAACATTGAAAAACAACAACAACCACAACATTGAAAAACACCAACAAATTCAACACAACCTCAACATTGAAAAACACCAACACATTCAACAACAACCTCAGCATTGAAAAACAACAACAACCTCAACATTGAAAAACACCAACAAATTCAACAACAACCTCAACATTGAAAAACACCAACAAACTCAACATTGAAAAACACCAACAAATTCAACAAAAACTTCAACATTGAAAAACACCAACATATTCAACAACAACCTCGAAATTGAAAAACACCAACAAATTCAACAACAACTTCAACATTGAAAAACACCAACAAATTCAACAACAACCTCGACATTGAAAAGCACCATCAAATTCAACAACAACCTCATCATGGAAAAACACCAACAAATTCAACAACAACCTCAACATTGAAAAACAACAACATCCTCAAAATTGAAAAACACCAACAAATTCAACACAACCCCAACATTTAAGAACAACAACAACCTCAACATTGAAAAACAACAACAACCTCAACTTTGAAAAACAACAACAAATTCAACAACAACCTCAACATTGAAAAACAACAACAAACTCAACATTGAAAAACACCAACAAATTCAACAACAACCTCAACATTGAAAAACAACAACAACCAAAACATTGAAAAACACCAACAAATTCAACAACAACCTCAACATTGAAAAACACCAACAAATTCAACAACAACCTCAACATTGAAAAACAACAACAAACTCAACATTGAAAAACACCAACAAATTCAACAACAACCTCAACATTGAAAAACAACAACAACCTCAACATTGAAAAACACCAACAAATTCAACAACAACTTCAACAATGAAAAACACCAACAAATTCAACAACAACCTCAACATTGAAAAACAACAACAACCTCAACATTGAAAAACACCAACAAATTCAACAACAACCTCAACATTGAAAAACAACAACAACCTCACCATTGAAAAAAACCAACAAATTCAACACAACCTCAACATTGAAAAACACCAACACATTCAACAACAACCTCAACATTTAAAAACAACAACAACCTCAACATTGAAAAACACCAACAAATTCAACAACAACCTCAACATTGAAAAACACCAACAAATTCAACAACAACCTCAACATTGAAAAACAACAACAAATTCAACAACAACCTCAACATTGAAAAACACCAACAAACTCAACAACAACCTCAACATTGAAAAACAACAACAACCTCAACATTGAAAAACACCAACAAATTCAACAACAACCTCAACATTGAAAAACACCAACAAATTCAACAACAAACTCAAGATTGAAAAACACCAACAAATTCAACAACCTCAACATTGAAAAACAACAACAACCTCAACATTGAAAAACACCAACAAATTCAACAACAACCTCAACATTGAAAACCACCAACAAATTCAACAACAACCTCAACATTGAAAAACAACAACAACCTCAACATTGAAAAACACCAACAAATTCAACAACAACCTCAACATTGAAAAACAACAACAACCTCAACATTGAAAAACACCAACAAATTCAACAACAACCTCAACATTGAAAAACAACAACAAACTCAACATTGAAAAACACCAACAAATTCAACAACAACCTCAACATTGAAAAACAACAACAACCTCAACATTGAACATCACCAACAAATTCAACAACAACCTCAACATTGAAAAACACCAACAAATTCAACAACAACCTCAGCATTGAAAAACAACAACAATCTCAACATTGAAAAACACCAACAAATTCAACAACAACCTCAACATTGAAAAACAACAACAACCTCAACATTGAAAAGCACCAACAAATTCAACAACAACTTCAACATTGAGAAACACCAACAAATTCAACAACAACCTCAACATTGAAAAACACCAACAAATTCAACAACAGCCTCAACATTGAAAAACAACAACAACCTCAACATTGAAAAACACCAACAAATTCAACAACAACCTCAACTTTGAAAAACAACAACAGCCTCATCATGGAAAAACACCAACAAATTCAACAACAACCTCAACATTGAAAAACAACAACATCCTCAAAATTGAAAAACACCAACAAATTCAACAACAACCCCAACATTTAAGAACAACAACAACCTCAACATTGAAAAACAACAACAACCTCAACATTGAAAAACACCAACAAATTCAACAACAACCTCAACATTGAAAAACAACAACAAACTCAACATTGAAAAACACCAACAAATTCAACAACAACCTCAACATTGAAAAACAACAACCTCAACATTGAAAAACACCAACAAATTCAACAACAACTTCAACATTGAAAAACACCAACAAATTCAACAACAACCTCAACATTGAAAAACACCAACAAATTCAACAACAACCTCAACATTGAAAAACAACAACAACCTCAACATTGAAAAACACCAACAAATTCAACAACAACCTCAACATTGAAAAACAACAACAACCTCAACATTGAACATCACCAACAAATTCAACAACAACCTCAACATTGAAAAACACCAACAAATTCAACAACAACCTCAGCATTGAAAAACAACAACAATCTCAACATTGAAAAACACCAACAAATTCAACAACAACCTCAACATTGAAAAACAACAACAACCTCAACATTGAAAAGCACCAACAAATTCAATAACAACTTCAACATTGAGAAACACCAACAAATTCAACAACAACCTCAACATTGAAAAACACCAACAAATTCAACAACAGCCTCAACATTGAAAAACAACAACAACCTTTACATTGAAAAACACCAACAAATTCAACAACAACCTCAACTTTGAAAAACAACAACAGCCTCATCATGGAAAAACACCAACAAATTCAACAACAACCTCAACATTGAAAAACAACAACATCCTCAAAATTGAAAAACACCAACAAATTCAACAACAACCCCAACATTTAAGAACAACAACAACCTCAACATTGAAAAACAACAACAACCTCAACATTGAAAAACACCAACAAATTCAACAACAACCTCAACATTGAAAACCAACAACAAACTCAACATTGAAAAACACCAACAAATTCAACAACAACCTCAACATTGAAAAACAACAACCTCAACATTGAAAAACACCAACAAATTCAACAACAACTTCAACATTGAAAAACACCAACAAATTCAACAACAACCTCAACATTGAAAAACAACAACAACCTCAACATTGAAAAACACCAACAAATTCAACAACAACCTCAACATTGAAAAACAACAACAACCACAACATTGAAAAACACCAACAAATTCAACACAACCTCAACATTGAAAAACACCAACACATTCAACAACAACCTCAGCATTGAAAAACAACAACAACCTCAACATTGAAAAACACCAACAAATTCAACAACAACCTCAACATTGAAAAACACCAACAAACTCAACATTGAAAAACACCAACAAATTCAACAAAAACTTCAACATTGAAAAACACCAACATATTCAACAACAACCTCGAAATTGAAAAACACCAACAAATTCAACAACAACTTCAACATTGAAAAACACCAACAAATTCAACAACAACCTCGACATTGAAAAGCACCATCAAATTCAACAACAACCTCATCATGGAAAAACACCAACAAATTCAACAACAACCTCAACATTGAAAAACAACAACATCCTCAAAATTGAAAAACACCAACAAATTCAACACAACCCCAACATTTAAGAACAACAACAACCTCAACATTGAAAAACAACAACAACCTCAACTTTGAAAAACACCAACAAATTCAACAACAACCTCAACATTGAAAAACAACAACAAACTCAACATTGAAAAACACCAACAAATTCAACAACCTCAACATTGAAAAACAACAACAACCTCAACATTGAAAAACACCAACAAATTCAACAACAGCTTCAACATTGAAAAACACCAACAAATTCAACAACAACCTCAGCATTGAAAAACAACAACAACCTCAACATTGAAAAACACCAACAAATTCAACAACAACCTCAACATTGAAAAACAACAACAACCTCAACATCGAAAAAAACCAACAATTTCAACAACAACCTCAACATTGAAAAACACCAACAAATTCAACATTGAAAAACATCAACAAATTCAACAAAAACTTCAACATTGAAAAACAACAACATATTCAACAACAACCTCGAAATTGAAAAACACCAACAAATTCAACAACAACTTCAACATTGAAAAACACCAACAAATTCAACAACAACCTCGACATTGAAAAGCACCATCAAATTTAACAACAACCTCAACATTGAAAAACACCAACAACCTCAAAATTGAAAAAACACCAACAAATTCAACAACAACCTCAACATTTAAAAACAACAACAACCTCAACATTGAAAAACACCAACAAATTCAACAACAACCTCAACATTGAAAGACACCAACAAATTCAACAACAACCTCAACATTGAAAAACACCAACAAACTCAACAACAACCACAACATTGAAAAACAACAACAACCTCAACATTGAAAAACACCAACAAATTCAACAACAACCTCAACATTGAAAAACACCAACAAATTCAACAACAAACTCAAGATTGAAAAACACCAACAAATTCAACAACAACTTCAACATTGAAAAACACCAACAAATTCAACAACAACCTCGACATTGAAAAGCACCATCAAATTCAACAACAACCTCAACATTGAAAAACACCAACAACCTCAAAATTGAAAAAACACCAACAAATTCAACAACAACCTCAACATTTAACAACAACAACAACCTCAACATTGAAAAACACCAACAAATTCAACAACAACCTCAACACTGAAAGACAACAACAAATTCAACAACAACCGCAACATTGAAAAACACCAACAAACTCAACAACAACCTCAACATTGAAAAACAACAACAACCTCAACATTGAAAAACACCAACAAACTCAATAACAACCTCAACATTGAAAAACAACAACAACCTCAACATTGAAAAACACCAACAAATTCAACAACAACCTCAACATTGAAAAACACCAACAAATTCAACAACAACCTCAACATTGAAAAACAACAACCTCAACATTGAAAAACAACAACATCCTCAAAATTGAAAAACACCAACAAATTCAACAACAACCCCAACATTTAAGAACAACAACAACCTCAACATTGAAAAACAACAACAACCTCAACATTGAAAAACACCAACAAATTCAACAACAACCTCAACATTGAAAAACAACAACAAACTCAACATTGAAAAACACCAACAATTCAACAACAACCTCAACATTGAAAAACAACAACAACCTCAACATTGAAAAACACCAACAAATTCAACAACAACTTCAACATTGAAAAACACCAACAAATTCAACAACAACAAAAACATTGAAAAACACCAACAAATTCAACATTGAAAAACACCAACAAATTCAACAAAAACTTCAACATTGAAAAACAACAACATATTCAACAACAACCTCGAAATTGAAAAACACCAACAAATTCAACAACAGCCTCAACATTGAAAAACAACAACAACCTCAACATTGAAAAACACCAACTAATTCAACAAAAACCTCAACATTGAAAAACAACAGCAACCTCAACATTGAAAAACACCAACAAATTCAACAACAAACTCAACATTGAAAAACACCAACAAATTCAACAACAACCTCAGCATTGAAAAACAACAACAACCTCAACATTGAAAAACACCAACAAATTCAACAACAACCTCAACATTGAAAAACAACAACAACCTCAACATTGAAAAACACCAACAAATTCAACAAAAACTTCAACATTGAAAAACACCAACAAATTCAACAACAACCTCGAAATTGAAAAACACCAACAAATTCAACAACAACTTCGACATTGAAAAACACCAACAAATTCAACAACAACCTCGACATTGAAAAACACCATCAAATTCAACAACAACCTCAACATTGAAAAACACCAACTACCTCAAAATTGTAAAAACACCAACAAATTCAACAACAACCTCAACATTGAAAAACAACAACAACCTCAACATTGAAAAACACCAACAAATTCAACAACAACCTCAACATTGAAAAACACCAACAAATTCAACAACAACCTCAACATTGAAAAACAACAACAAACTCAACATTGAAAAACACCAACAAATTCAACAACAACCTCAACATTGAAAAACAACAACAACCTCAACATTGAAAAACACCAACAAATTCAACAACAACTTCAACATTGAAAAACACCAACAAATTCAACAACAACCTCAACATTGAAAAACAACAACAACCTCAACATTGAAAAACACCAACAAATTCAACAACAACCTCAACATTGAAAAACAACAACAACCTCAACATTGAAAAAAACCAACAAATTCAACACAACCTCAACATTGAAAAACACCAACACATTCAACAACAACCTCAACATTTAAAAACAACAACAACCTCAACATTGAAAAACACCAACAAATTCAACAACAACCTCAACATTGAAAAACACCAACAAATTCAACAACAACCTCAACATTGAAAAACACCAACAAATTCAACAACAACCTCAACATTGAAAAACACCAACAAACTCAACAACAACCTCAACATTGAAAAACAACAACAACCTCAACATTGAAAAACACCAACAAATTCAACAACAACCTCAACATTGAAAAACACCAACAAATTCAACAACAAACTCAAGATTGAAAAACACCAACAAATTCAACAACCTCAACATTGAAAAACAACAACAACCTCAACATTGAAAAACACCAACAAATTCAACAACAACCTCAACATTGAAAACCACCAACAAATTCAACAACAACCTCAACATTGAAAAACAACAACCTCAACATTGAAAAACACCAACAAATTCAACAACAACCTCAACATTGAAAAACAACAACAAACTCAACATTGAAAAACACCCACAAATTCAACAACAACCTCAACATTGAAAAACAACAACATCCTCAAAATTGAAAAACACCAACAAATTCAACAACAACCCCAACATTTAAGAACAACAACAACCTCAACATTGAAAAACAACAACAGCCTCAACATTGAAAAACACCAACAAATTCAACAACAACCTCAACATTGAAAAATAACAACAAATTCAACATTGAAAAACACCAACAAATTCAACAACAACCTCAACATTGAAAAACAACAACCTCAACATTGAAAAACACCAACAAATTCAACAACAACTTCAACATTGAAAAACAGCAACAAATTCAACAACAACCTCAACATTGAAAAACAACAACAACCTCAACATTGAAAAACACCAACAAATTCAACAACAACCTCAACATTGAAAAACAACAACAACCTCAACATTGAAAAACACCAACAAATTCAACACAACCTCAACATTGAAAAACACCAACACATTCAACAACAACCTCAACATTGAAAAACACCAACAAATTCAACAACAACCTCAACATTGAAAAACACCAACAAACTCAACATTGAAAAACACCAACAAATTCAACAAAAACTTCAACATTGAAAAACACCAACAAATTCAACAACAACCTCGACATTGAAAAGCACCATCAAATTCAACAACAACCTCAACATTGAAAAACACCAACAACCTCAAAATTGAAAAAACACCAACAAATTCAACAACAACCTCAACATTTAAAAACAACAACAACCTCAACATTGAAAAACACCAACAAATTCAACAACAACCTCAACATTGAAAGACACCAACAAATTCAACAACAACCTCAATATTGAAAAACAGCAACAAACTCAACAACAACCTCAACATTGAAAAACAACAACAACCTCAACATTGAAAAACACCAACAAATTAAAAAACAAACTCAAGATTGATAAACACCAACATATTGAACAACCTGAACATTGAAAAACAACAACAACCTCAACATTGAAAAACACCAACAAACTCAACAACAACCTCAACATTGAAAAACACCAACAAATTCAACAACAACCTCAACATTGTAAAACAACAACAACCTCAACTTTGAAAAACACCAACAAATTCAACAACAACCTCAACATTGAAAAACAACAACAACCTCAACATTGAAAAACACCAACAAATTCAACAACAACCTCAACATTGAAAAACAACAACAACCTCAACATTGAAAAACAACAACAAATTCAACAACAACCTCAACATTGAAAAACAACAACAAATTCAACAACAACCTCAGCATTGAAAAACAACAACAACCTCAACATTGAAAAACACCAACAAATTCAACAACAACCTCAACATTGAAAAACAACAACAACCTCAACATTGAAAAACACCAACAAATTCAACAACAACCTCAACATTGAAAAACAACAACAAACTCAACATTGAAAAACACCAACAAATTCAACAACAACCTCAACATTGAAAAACAACAACAACCTCAACATTGAAAAACACCAACAAATTCAACAACAACCTCAACATTGAAAAACACCAACAAATTCAACAACAACCTCAGCATTGAAAAACAACAACAACCTCAACATTTAAAAACACCAACAAATTCAACAACAACCTCAACATTGAAAAACAACAACAACCTCAACATTGAAAAACACCAACAAATTCAACAACAACTTCAACATTGAGAAACACCAACAAATTCAACAACAACCTCGAAATTGAAAAACACCAACAAATTCAACAACAGCCTCAACATTGAAAAACAACAACAACCTCAACATTGAAAAACAACAACAACCTCAACATTGAAAAACACCAACAAATTCAACAACAACCTCAACATTGAAAAACAACAACAAACTCAACATTGAAAAACACCAACAAATTCAACAACAACCCCAACATTTAAGAACAACAACAACCTCAACATTGAAAAACAACAACAACCTCAACATTGAATAACAACAACCTCAACATTTAAAAACACCAACAAATTCAACAACAACTTCAACATTGAAAAACACCAACAAATTCAACAACAACCTCAACATTGAAAAACAACAACAACCTCAATATTGAAAAACACCAACAAATTCAACAACAACCTCAACATTGAAAAACAACAACAACCTCAACATTGAAAAACACCAACAAATTCAACACAACCTCAACATTGAAAAACACCAACACATTCAACAACAACCTCAACATTGAAAAACACCAACAAATTCAACAACAACCTCAACATTGAAAAACACCAACAAACTCAACATTGAAAAACACCAACAAATTCAACAAAACCTTCAACATTGAAAAACACCAACATATTCAACAACAACCTCGAAATTGAAAAACACCAACAAATTCAACAACAACTTCAACATTGAAAAACACCAACAAATTCAACAACAACCTCGACATTGAAAAGCACCATCAAATTCAACAACAACCTCAACATTGAAAAACACCAACAACCTCAAAATTGAAAAAACACCAACAAATTCAACAACAACCTCAACATTTAAAAACAACAACAACCTCAACATTGAAAAACACCAACAAATTCAACAACAACCTCAACATTGAAAGACACCAACAAATTCAACAACAACCTCAACATTGAAAAACACCAACAAACTCAACAACCACCTCAACATTGAAAAACAACAACAACCTCAAGATTGAAAAACACCAACAAATTCAAAAACAAACTCAAGATTGAAAAACACGAACATATTCAACAACCTCAACATTGAAAAACAACAACAACCTCAACATTGAAAAACACCAACAAATTCAACAACAACCTCAACATTGAAAAACACCAACAAATTCAACAACAACCTCAACATTGTAAAACAACAACAACCTCAACTTTGAAAAACACCAACAAATTCAACAACAACCTCAACATTGAAAAACAACAACGAACTCAACATTGAAAAACACCAACAAATTCAACAACAACCTCAACATTGAAAAACAACAACAACCTCAACATTGAAAAACACCAACAAATTCAACAATAACCTCAACATTGAAAAACAACATCAACCACAACATTGAAAAACACCAACAAATTAAACAACAACCTCAACATTGAAAAACAACAACAAATTCAACAACAACCTCAGCATTGAAAAACAACAACAACCTCAACATTGAAAAACACCAACAAATTCAACAACAACCTCAACATTGAAAAACAACAACCACCTCAACATTGAAAAACACCAACAAATTCAACTAAAACCTCAACATTGAAAAACAACAACAAACTCAACATTGAAAAACACCAACAAATTCAACAACAACCTCAACATTGAAAAACAACAACAACCTCAACATTGAAAAACACCAACAAATTCAACAACAAGCTCAACATTGAAAAACACCAACAAATTCAACAACAACCTCAGCATTGAAAAACAACAACAACCTCAACATTTAAAAACACCAACAAATTCAACAACAACCTCAACATTGAAAAACAACAACAACCTCAACATTGAAAAACACCAACAAATTCAACAACAACTTCAACATTGAGAAACACCAACAAATTCAACAACAACCTCGAAATTGAAAAACACCAACAAATTCAACAACAGCCTCAACATTGAAAAACAACAACAACCTCAACATTGAAAAACACCAACAAATTCAACAACAACCTCAACTTTGAAAAACAACAACAACCTCATCATGGAAAAACACCAACAAATTCAACAACAACCTCAACATTGAAAAACAACAACATCCTCAAAATTGAAAAACACCAACAAATTCAACAACAAACCCAACATTTAAAAACAACAACAACCTCAACATTGAAAAACAACAACAACCTCAACATTGAAAAACAACAACAACCTCAACATTGAAAAACACCAACTAATTCAACAAAAACCTCAACATTGAAAAACAACAGCAACCTCAACATTGAAAAACACCAACAAATTCAACAACAAACTCAACATTGAAAAACACCAACAAATTCAACAACAACCTCAGCATTGAAAAACAACAACAACCTCAACATTGAAAAACACCAACAAATTCAACAACAACCTCAACATTGAAAAACAACAACAACCTCAACATTGAAAAACACCAACAAATTCAACAAAAACTTCAACATTGAAAAACACCAACAAATTCAACAACAACCTCGAAATTGAAAAACACCAACAAATTCAACAACAACTTCGACATTGAAAAACACCAACAAATTCAACAACAACCTCGACATTGAAAAACACCATCAAATTCAACAACAACCTCAACATTGAAAAACACCAACTACCTCAAAATTGTAAAAACACCAACAAATTCAACAACAACCTCAACATTGAAAAACAACAACAACCTCAACATTGAAAAACACCAACAAATTCAACAACAACCTCAACATTGAAAAACACCAACAAATTCAACAACAACCTCAACATTGAAAAACAACAACAAACTCAACATTGAAAAACACCAACAAATTCAACAACAACCTCAACATTGAAAAACAACAACAACCTCAACATTGAAAAACACCAACAAATTCAACAACAACTTCAACATTGAAAAACACCAACAAATTCAACAACAACCTCAACATTGAAAAACAACAACAACCTCAACATTGAAAAACACCAACAAATTCAACAACAACCTCAACATTGAAAAACAACAACAACCTCAACATTGAAAAAAACCAACAAATTCAACACAACCTCAACATTGAAAAACACCAACACATTCAACAACAACCTCAACATTTAAAAACAACAACAACCTCAACATTGAAAAACACCAACAAATTCAACAACAACCTCAACATTGAAAAACACCAACAAATTCAACAACAACCTCAACATTGAAAAACACCAACAAATTCAACAACAACCTCAACATTGAAAAACACCAACAAACTCAACAACAACCTCAACATTGAAAAACAACAACAACCTCAACATTGAAAAACACCAACAAATTCAACAACAACCTCAACATTGAAAAACACCAACAAATTCAACAACAAACTCAAGATTGAAAAACACCAACAAATTCAACAACCTCAACATTGAAAAACAACAACAACCTCAACATTGAAAAACACCAACAAATTCAACAACAACCTCAACATTGAAAACCACCAACAAATTCAACAACAACCTCAACATTGAAAAACAACAACCTCAACATTGAAAAACACCAACAAATTCAACAACAACCTCAACATTGAAAAACAACAACAAACTCAACATTGAAAAACACCCACAAATTCAACAACAACCTCAACATTGAAAAACAACAACATCCTCAAAATTGAAAAACACCAACAAATTCAACAACAACCCCAACATTTAAGAACAACAACAACCTCAACATTGAAAAACAACAACAGCCTCAACATTGAAAAACACCAACAAATTCAACAACAACCTCAACATTGAAAAATAACAACAAATTCAACATTGAAAAACACCAACAAATTCAACAACAACCTCAACATTGAAAAACAACAACCTCAACATTGAAAAACACCAACAAATTCAACAACAACTTCAACATTGAAAAACAGCAACAAATTCAACAACAACCTCAACATTGAAAAACAACAACAACCTCAACATTGAAAAACACCAACAAATTCAACAACAACCTCAACATTGAAAAACAACAACAACCTCAACATTGAAAAACACCAACAAATTCAACACAACCTCAACATTGAAAAACACCAACACATTCAACAACAACCTCAACATTGAAAAACACCAACAAATTCAACAACAACCTCAACATTGAAAAACACCAACAAACTCAACATTGAAAAACACCAACAAATTCAACAAAAACTTCAACATTGAAAAACACCAACAAATTCAACAACAACCTCGACATTGAAAAGCACCATCAAATTCAACAACAACCTCAACATTGAAAAACACCAACAACCTCAAAATTGAAAAAACACCAACAAATTCAACAACAACCTCAACATTTAAAAACAACAACAACCTCAACATTGAAAAACACCAACAAATTCAACAACAACCTCAACATTGAAAGACACCAACAAATTCAACAACAACCTCAATATTGAAAAACAGCAACAAACTCAACAACAACCTCAACATTGAAAAACAACAACAACCTCAACATTGAAAAACACCAACAAATTAAAAAACAAACTCAAGATTGATAAACACCAACATATTGAACAACCTGAACATTGAAAAACAACAACAACCTCAACATTGAAAAACACCAACAAACTCAACAACAACCTCAACATTGAAAAACACCAACAAATTCAACAACAACCTCAACATTGTAAAACAACAACAACCTCAACTTTGAAAAACACCAACAAATTCAACAACAACCTCAACATTGAAAAACAACAACAACCTCAACATTGAAAAACACCAACAAATTCAACAACAACCTCAACATTGAAAAACAACAACAACCTCAACATTGAAAAACAACAACAAATTCAACAACAACCTCAACATTGAAAAACAACAACAAATTCAACAACAACCTCAGCATTGAAAAACAACAACAACCTCAACATTGAAAAACACCAACAAATTCAACAACAACCTCAACATTGAAAAACAACAACAACCTCAACATTGAAAAACACCAACAAATTCAACAACAACCTCAACATTGAAAAACAACAACAAACTCAACATTGAAAAACACCAACAAATTCAACAACAACCTCAACATTGAAAAACAACAACAACCTCAACATTGAAAAACACCAACAAATTCAACAACAACCTCAACATTGAAAAACACCAACAAATTCAACAACAACCTCAGCATTGAAAAACAACAACAACCTCAACATTTAAAAACACCAACAAATTCAACAACAACCTCAACATTGAAAAACAACAACAACCTCAACATTGAAAAACACCAACAAATTCAACAACAACTTCAACATTGAGAAACACCAACAAATTCAACAACAACCTCGAAATTGAAAAACACCAACAAATTCAACAACAGCCTCAACATTGAAAAACAACAACAACCTCAACATTGAAAAACAACAACAACCTCAACATTGAAAAACACCAACAAATTCAACAACAACCTCAACATTGAAAAACAACAACAAACTCAACATTGAAAAACACCAACAAATTCAACAACAACCCCAACATTTAAGAACAACAACAACCTCAACATTGAAAAACAACAACAACCTCAACATTGAATAACAACAACCTCAACATTTAAAAACACCAACAAATTCAACAACAACTTCAACATTGAAAAACACCAACAAATTCAACAACAACCTCAACATTGAAAAACAACAACAACCTCAATATTGAAAAACACCAACAAATTCAACAACAACCTCAACATTGAAAAACAACAACAACCTCAACATTGAAAAACACCAACAAATTCAACACAACCTCAACATTGAAAAACACCAACACATTCAACAACAACCTCAACATTGAAAAACACCAACAAATTCAACAACAACCTCAACATTGAAAAACACCAACAAACTCAACATTGAAAAACACCAACAAATTCAACAAAACCTTCAACATTGAAAAACACCAACATATTCAACAACAACCTCGAAATTGAAAAACACCAACAAATTCAACAACAACTTCAACATTGAAAAACACCAACAAATTCAACAACAACCTCGACATTGAAAAGCACCATCAAATTCAACAACAACCTCAACATTGAAAAACACCAACAACCTCAAAATTGAAAAAACACCAACAAATTCAACAACAACCTCAACATTTAAAAACAACAACAACCTCAACATTGAAAAACACCAACAAATTCAACAACAACCTCAACATTGAAAGACACCAACAAATTCAACAACAACCTCAACATTGAAAAACACCAACAAACTCAACAACCACCTCAACATTGAAAAACAACAACAACCTCAAGATTGAAAAACACCAACAAATTCAAAAACAAACTCAAGATTGAAAAACACGAACATATTCAACAACCTCAACATTGAAAAACAACAACAAATTCAACAACAACCTCAACATTGAAAAACAACAACGAACTCAACATTGAAAAACACCAACAAATTCAACAACAACCTCAACATTGAAAAACAACAACAACCTCAACATTGAAAAACACCAACAAATTCAACAATAACCTCAACATTGAAAAACAACATCAACCACAACATTGAAAAACACCAACAAATTAAACAACAACCTCAACATTGAAAAACAACAACAAATTCAACAACAACCTCAGCATTGAAAAACAACAACAACCTCAACATTGAAAAACACCAACAAATTCAACAACAACCTCAACATTGAAAAACAACAACCACCTCAACATTGAAAAACACCAACAAATTCAACTAAAACCTCAACATTGAAAAACAACAACAAACTCAACATTGAAAAACACCAACAAATTCAACAACAACCTCAACATTGAAAAACAACAACAACCTCAACATTGAAAAACACCAACAAATTCAACAACAAGCTCAACATTGAAAAACACCAACAAATTCAACAACAACCTCAGCATTGAAAAACAACAACAACCTCAACATTTAAAAACACCAACAAATTCAACAACAACCTCAACATTGAAAAACAACAACAACCTCAACATTGAAAAACACCAACAAATTCAACAACAACTTCAACATTGAGAAACACCAACAAATTCAACAACAACCTCGAAATTGAAAAACACCAACAAATTCAACAACAGCCTCAACATTGAAAAACAACAACAACCTCAACATTGAAAAACACCAACAAATTCAACAACAACCTCAACTTTGAAAAACAACAACAACCTCATCATGGAAAAACACCAACAAATTCAACAACAACCTCAACATTGAAAAACAACAACATCCTCAAAATTGAAAAACACCAACAAATTCAACAACAAACCCAACATTTAAAAACAACAACAACCTCAACATTGAAAAACAACAACAACCTCAACATTGAAAAACACCAACAAATTCAACAACAACCTCAACATTGAAAAACAACAACAAACTCAACATTGAAAAACACCAACAAATTCAACCACAACCTCAACATTGAAAAACAACAACAACCTCAACATTGAAAAACACCAACAAATTCAACAATAACTTCAACATTGAAAAACACCAACAAATTCAACAACAACCTCAACATTGAAAAACAACAACAACCTCAACATTGAAAAACACCAACAAATTCAACAACAACCTCAACATTGAAAAACAACAACAACTTCAACATTGAAAAACACCAACAAATTCAACACAACCTCAACATTGAAAAACACCAACAAATTCAACAACAACCTCAACATTGAAAAACACCAACAAACTCAACATTGAACGACACCAAGAAATTCAACAAAAACTTCAACATTGAAAAAAACCAACATATTCAACAACAACCTCGAAAGTGAAAAACACCAACAAATTCAACAACAACTTCAACATTGAAAAACACCAACCAATTCAACAACAACCTCGACATTGAAAAACACCATCAAATTCAACAACAACCTCAACATTGAAAAACAACAACAACCTCAACATTGAAAAACACCAACAAATTCCAGAACAACCTCAACATTGAAAGACACCAACAAATTCAACAACAACCTCAACATTGAAAAACACCAACAAACTCAACAACAACCTCAACATTGAAAAACACCAACAAATTCAACAACAACCTCAACATTGAAAAACACCAACAAATTCAACAACAAACTCAACATTGAAAAACACCAACAAATTCAACAACAAACTCAACATTGAAAAACAACAACAACCTCAACATTGAAAAACACCAACAAATTCAACAAAAACCTCAACATTGAAAAGCACCAACAAATTCAACAACAACCTCAACATTGAAAAAAAACAACAACCTCAACATTGGAAAACACCAACAAATTCAACAACAACCTCAACATTGAAAAACAACAACAACCTCAACATTGAAAAACACCAACAAATTCAACAACAACCTCAACATTGAAAAACAACAACAACCTCAACATTGAAAAACACCAACAAATTCAACAACAACCTCAACATTGAAAAACAACAACAACCTCAACATTGAAAAACACCAACAAATTCAACAACAACCTCAACATTGAAAAACACCAACAAATTCAACAACAACCTCAGCATTGAAAAACAACAACAACCTCAACATTGAAAAACACCAACAAATTCAACAACAACCTCAACATTGAAAAACACCAACCAATTCAACAAAAACTTCAACATTGAAAAACACCAACAAATTCAACAACAACCTCGAAATTGAAAAACACCAACAAATTCAACAACAACTTCAACATTGAAAAACACCAACAAATTCAACAACAACCTCAACATTGAAAAACAACAACAACCTCAACATTGAAAAACAACAACAACCTCAACATTGAAAAACACCAACAAATTCAACAACAACCTCAACATTGAAAAACAACAACAACCTCAACATTGAAAAACACCAACAAATTCAACAACAACCTCAACATTGAAAAACACCAACAAATTCAACAACAACCTCAGCATTGAAAAACAACAACAACCTCAACATTGAAAAACACCAACAAATTCAACAACAACCTCAACATTGAAAAACACCAACCAATTCAACAAAAACTTCAACATTGAAAAACACCAACAAATTCAACAACAACCTCGAAATTGAAAAACACCAACAAATTCAACAACAACTTCAACATTGAAAAACACCAACAAATTCAACAACAACCTCAATATTTAAAAACAACAACAACCTCAACATTGAAAAACACCAACAAATTCAACAACAACCTCAACATTGAAAAACACCAACAAACTCAACAACAACCTCAACATTGAAAAACAACAACAACCTCAACATTGAAAAACACCAACAAATTCAACAACAACCTCAACATTGAAAAACACCAGCAAATTCAACAACAGACTCAAGATTGAAAAACACCAACAAATTCAACAACAACCTCAACATTGAAAAACAACAACAACCTCAACATTGAAAAACACCAACAAATTCAACAACAACCTCAACATTGAAAAACAACAACAAAGTCAACAAAACACCAACAAATTCAACAACAACCTCAACATTGAAAAACACCAACAAATTCAACAACAACCTCAACATTGAAAAACACCAACAAACTCAACAACAACCTCAACATTGAAAAACAACAACAACCTCAACATTGAAAAACACCAACAAATTCAACAACAACCTCAACATTGAAAAACACCAGCAAATTCAACAACAGACTCAGGATTGAAAAACACCAACAAATTCAACAACCTCAACATTGAAAAACAACAACAACCTCAACATTGAAAAACACCAACAAATTCAACAACAACCTCAACATTGAAAATCACCAACAAATTCAACAACAACCTCAACATTGAAAAACAACAACAACCTCAACATTGAAAAACACCAACAAATTCAACAACAACCTCAACATTGAAAAACAACAACAACCTCAACATTGAAAAACACCAACAAATTCAACAACAACCTCAACATTGAAAAACAACAACAAAGTCAACAAAACACCAACAAATTCAACAACAACCTCAACATTGAAAAACAACAACAACCTCAACATTGAAAAACACCAACAAATTCAACAACAACCTCAACATTGAAAAACAACAACAACCTCAACATTGAAAAACACCAACAAATTCAACAACAACCTCAACATTGAAAAAAAACAACAAAGTCAACAAAACACCAACAAATTCAACAACAACCTCAACATTGAAAAACAACAACAACCTCAACATTGAAAAACACCAACAAATTCAACAATAACCTCAACATTGAAAAACAACAACAACCTCAACATTGAAAAACACCAACAAATTCAACAACAACCTCAACATTGAAAAACACCAACAAATTCAACAACAACCTCAACATTGAAAAACAACAACAACCTCAACATTGAAAAACACCAACAAATTCAACAACAACCTCAACATTGAAAAACAACAACAACCTCAACATTGAAAAACACCAACAAATTCAACAACAACCTCAACATTTAAAAACAACAACAACCTCAACATTGAAAAACACCAACAAATTCAACAACAACCTCAACATTGAAAAACAACAACAACCTCAACATTGAAAAACACCAACAAATTCAACAACAACCCCAACATTTAAAAACAACAACAACCTCAACATTGAAAAACACCAACAAATTCAACAACAACCTCAACATTGAAAAACACCAACAAATTCAACAACAACCTCAACATTGAAAAACACGAACAAACTCAACAACAACCTCAACATTGAAAAACAACAACAACCTCAACATTGAAAAACACCAACAAATTCAACAACAACTTCAACATTGAAAAACACCAACAAATTCAACAACAACCTCTACATTGAAAAACAACAACAACCTCAACATTGAAAAACACCAGCAAATTCAACAACAACCTCAACATTGAAAAACAACAACAACCTCAAGATTGAAAAACACCAACAAATTCGACAAAAACTTCAACATTGAAAAACACCAACAAATTCAACAACAACCTCGAAATTCAAAAACACCAACAAATTCAACAACAACTTCAACATTGAAAAACACCAACAAATTCAACAACAACCTCGACATTGAAAAACACCATCAAATTCAACAACAACCTCAACATTGAAAAACAACAACAACCTCAACATTGAAAAACACCAACAAATTCAACAACATCCTCAACATTGAAAAACAACAACAACCTCAACATTGAAAAACACCAACAAATTCAACAACAACCTCAACATTGAAAAAGACCAACAAATTCAACAACAACCTCAGCATTGAAAAAAAACAACAACCTCAACATTGAAAAACACCAACAAATTCAACAACAACCTGAACATTGAAAAACAACAAGAACCTCAACATTGAAAACCACCAACAAATTCAACAACAACCTCAACATTGAAAACCACCAACAAATTCAACAACAACCTCGAAATTGAAAAACACCAACAAATTCAACAACAACCTCAACATTGAAAAACAACAACAACCTCAACATTGAAAAACACCAACAAATTCAACAACAACCACAACATTGAAAAACAACAACATCCTCAAAATTGAAAAACACCAACAAATTCAACAACAACCCCAACATTTAAAAACAACAACAATCTCAACATTGAAAAACACCAACAAATTCAACAACCACCTCAACATAGAAAAACAGCAACAACCTCAACATTGAAAAACACCAACAAATTCAACAATAACCTCAACATTGAAAAACACCAACAAATTCAACAACAACCTCAACATTGAAAAACACCAATAAATTCAACAACAAACTCAACATTGAAAAAGACCAACAAATTCAACAACAACCTCAACATTGAAAAACAACAACAACCTCAACATTGAAAAACACCAACAAATTCAACAACAACCTCAACATTGAAAAGCACCAACAAATTCAACAACAACCTCAACATTGAAAAACAACAACAACCTCAACATTGAAAAACACCAACAAATTCAACAACAGCCTCAACATTGAAAAACAACAACAACCTCAACATTGAAAAACACCAACAAATTCAACAACAACCTCAACATTGAAAAACAACAACAAACTCAACATTGAAAAACACCAACAAATTCAACAACAACCTCAACATTGAAAAACAACAACAACCTTAACATTGAAAAACACCAACAAATTCAACAACAACCTCAACATTGAAAAACACCAAAAAATTCAAGAACAACAACCTCAACATTGAAAAACAACAACAACCTAAACATTGAAAAACACGAACAAATTCAACAACAACCTCAACATTGAAAAACAACAACAACCTCAAAATTGAAAAACACCAACAAATTCAACAACAACCTCAACATTAAAAAACACCAACAAATTCAACAACAACCTCAGCATTGAAAAACAACAACAACCTCAACATTGAAAAACACCAACAAATACAACAACAACCTCAACATTGAAAAACAACTACAACCTCAACATTGAAAAACACCAACAAATTCAACAACAACCTCAACATTGAAAAACAACAACCTCAACATTGCAAAACACCAGCAAATTCAACAACAAACTCAACATTTAAAAACACCAACAAATTCAACAACAACCTCAACATTGAAAACACCACAAATTCAACAACAACCTCAACATTTAAAAACGCCAACAAATTCAACAACAACCTCAACATTGAAAAACAACAACCTCAACATTGAAAAACACTAACAAATTCAACAAAAAATTCAACATTGAAAAACACCAACAAATTCAACAACAACCCCGACATTGAAAAACACCAACAAATTCAACAACAACCTCAAATTTGAAAAACAACAACAACCTCATCATGGAAAAACACCAACAAATTCAACAACAACCCCGACATTGAAAAACACCAACAAATTCAACAACAACCTCAACATTGAAAAACAACAACATCCTCAAAACTGAAAAACACCAACAAATTCAACAACAACCCCAACATTTAAAAACAACAACAACCTCAACATTGAAAAACACCAACAAATTCAACAACAACCTCAACATTGAAAAACACCAACAAATTCAACAACAACCGCAACATTGAAAAACACGAACAAACTCAACAACAACCTCAACATTGAAAAACAACAACAACCTCAACATTGAAAAACACCAACAAATTCAACAACAACTTCAACATTGAAAAACACCAACAAATTCAACAACAACCTCTACATTGAAAAACAACAACAACCTCAACATTGAAAAACACCAGCAAATTCAACAACAACCTCAACATTGAAAAACAACAACAACCTCAAGATTGAAAAACACCAACAAATTCAACAAAAACTTCAACATTGGAAAACACCAACAAATTCAACAACAACCTCGAAATTCAAAAACACCAACAAATTCAACATTAACTTCAACATTGAAAAACACCAACAAATTCAACAACAACCTCGACATTGAAAAACACCATCAAATTCAACAACAACCTCAACATTGAAAAACACCATCAACCTCAAAATTGAAAAAACACCAACAAATTCAACAACAACCTCAACATTTAAAAACAACAACAACCTCAACATTGAAAAACACCAACAAATTCAAAAACAGCCTCAACATTGAAAAACACCAACAAATTCAACAACAACCTCAACATTGAAAAACAACAACAAACTCAACATTGAAAAACACCAACAAATTCAACAACAACCTCAACATTGAAAAACAACAACAACCTTAACATTGAAAAACACCAACAAATTCAACAACAACCTCAACATTGAAAAACACCAAAAAATTCAAGAACAACAACCTCAACATTGAAAAACAACAACAACCTAAACATTGAAAAACACGAACAAATTCAACAACAACCTCAACATTGAAAAACAACAACAACCTCAAAATTGAAAAACACCAACAAATTCAACAACAACCTCAACATTAAAAAACACCAACAAATTCAACAACAACCTCAGCATTGAAAAACAACAACAACCTCAACATTGAAAAACACCAACAAATACAACAACAACCTCAACATTGAAAAACAACAACAACCTCAACATTGAAAAACACCAACAAATTCAACAACAACCTCAACATTGAAAAACAACAACCTCAACATTGCAAAACACCAGCAAATTCAACAACAAACTCAACATTTAAAAACACCAACAAATTCAACAACAACCTCAACATTGAAAACACCACAAATTCAATAACAACCTCAACATTTAAAAACGCCAACAAATTCAACAACAACCTCAACATTGAAAAACAACAACCTCAACATTGAAAAACACTAACAAATTCAACAAAAAATTCAACATTGAAAAACACCAACAAATTCAACAACAACCCCGACATTGAAAAACACCAACAAATTCAACAACAACCTCAACTTTGAAAAACAAAAACAACCTCATCATGGAAAAACACCAACAAATTCAACAACAACCCCGACATTGAAAAACACCAACAAATTCAACAACAACCTCAACATTGAAAAACAACAACATCCTCAAAACTGAAAAACACCAACAAATTCAACAACAACCCCAACATTTAAAAACAACAACAACCTCAACATTGAAAAACACCAACAAATTCAACAACAACCTCAACATTGAAAAACACCAACAAATTCAACAACAACCTCAACATTGAAAAACACGAACAAACTCAACAACAACCTCAACATTGAAAAACAACAACAACCTCAACATTGAAAAACACCAACAAATTCAACAACAACTTCAACATTGAAAAACACCAAAAAATTCAACAACAACCTCTACATTGAAAAACAACAACAACCTCAACATTGAAAAACACCAGCAAATTCAACAACAACCTCAACATTGAAAAACAACAACAACCTCAAGATTGAAAAACACCAACAAATTCAACAAAAACGTCAACATTGAAAAACACCAACAAATTCAACAACAACCTCGAAATTCAAAAACACCAACAAATTCAACAACAACTTCAACATTGAAAAACACCAACAAATTCAACAACAACCTCGACATTGAAAAACACCATCAAATTCAACAACAACCTCAACATTGAAAAACAACAACAACCTCAACATTGAAAAACACCAACAAATTCAACAACAACCTCAACATTGAAAAACAACAACAACCTCAACATTGAAAAACACCAACAAATTCAACAACAACCTCAACATTGAAAAAGACCAACAAATTCAACAACAACCTCAGCATTGAAAAGAAACAACAACCTCAACATTGAAAAACACCAACAAATTCAACAACAACCTGAAAATTGAAAAACAACAAGAACCTCAACATTGAAAACCACCAACAAATTCAACAACAACCTCAACATTGAAAAACACCAACAAATTCAACAACAACCTCGAAATTGAAAAACACCAACAAATTCAACAACAACCTCAACATTGAAAAACAACAACAACCTCAACATTGAAAAACACCAACAAATTCAACAACAACCACAACATTGAAAAACAACAACATCCTCAAAATTGAAAAACACCAACAAATTCAACAACAACCCCAACATTTAAAAACAACAACAACCTCAACATTGAAAAACAAAAACAATCTCAACATTGAAAAACACCAACAAATTCAACAACCACCTCAACATAGAAAAACAGCAACAACCTCAACATTGAAAAACACCAACAAATTCAACAATAACCTCAACATTGAAAAACACCAACAAATTCAACAACAACCTCAACATTGAAAAACACCAATAAATTCAACAACAAACTCAACATTGAAAAAGACCAACAAATTCAACAACAACCTCAACATTGAAAAACAACAACAACCTCAACATTGAAAAACACCAACAAATTCAACAACAACCTCAACATTGAAAAGCACCAACAAATTCAACAACAACCTCAACATTGAAAAACAACAACAACCTCAACATTGAAAAACACCAACAAATTCAACAACAGCCTCAACATTGAAAAACAACAACAACCTCAACATTGAAAAACACCAACAAATTCAACAACAACCTCAACATTGAAAAACAACAACAAACTCAACATTGAAAAACACCAACAAATTCAACAACAACCTCAACATTGAAAAACAACAACAACCTTAACATTGAAAAACACCAACAAATTCAACAACAACCTCAACATTGAAAAACACCAAAAAATTCAAGAACAACAACCTCAACATTGAAAAACAACAACAACCTAAACACTGAAAAGCACCAACAAATTCAACAACAACCTCAACATTGAAAAACAACAACAACCTCAAAATTGAAAAACACCAACAAATTCAACAACAACCTCAACATTAAAAAACACCAACAAATTCAACAACAACCTCAGCATTGAAAAACAACAACAACCTCAACATTGAAAAACACCAACAAATACAACAACAACCTCAACATTGAAAAACAACAACAACCTCAACATTGAAAAACACCAACAAATTCAACAACAACCTCAACATTGAAAAACAACAACCTCAACATTGCAAAACACCAGCAAATTCAACAACAAACTCAACATTTAAAAACACCAACAAATTCAACAACAACCTCAACATTGAAAACACCACAAATTCAACAACAACCTCAACATTTAAAAACGCCAACAAATTCAACAACAACCTCAACATTGAAAAACAACAACAACCTTAACATTGAAAAACACCAACAAATTCAACAACAACCTCAACATTGAAAACACCACAAATTCAATAACAACCTCAACATTTAAAAACGCCAACAAATTCAACAACAACCTCAACATTGAAAAACAACAACCTCAACATTGAAAAACACTAACAAATTCAACAAAAAATTCAACATTGAAAAACACCAACAAATTCAACAACAACCCCGACATTGAAAAACACCAACAAATTCAACAACAACCTCAACTTTGAAAAACAACAACAACCTCATCATGGAAAAACACCAACAAATTCAACAACAACCCCGACATTGAAAAACACCAACAAATTCAACAACAACCTCAACATTGAAAAACAACAACATCCTCAAAACTGAAAAACACCAACAAATTCAACAACAACCCCAACATTTAAAAACAACAACAACCTCAACATTGAAAAACACCAACAAATTCAACAACAACCTCAACATTGAAAAACACCAACAAATTCAACAACAACCTCAACATTGAAAAACACGAACAAACTCAACAACAACCTCAACATTGAAAAACAACAACAACCTCAACATTGAAAAACACCAACAAATTCAACAACAACTTCAACATTGAAAAACACCAAAAAATTCAACAACAACCTCTACATTGAAAAACAACAACAACCTCAACATTGAAAAACACCAGCAAATTCAACAACAACCTCAACATTGAAAAACAACAACAACCTCAAGATTGAAAAACACCAACAAATTCAACAAAAACTTCAACATTGAAAAACACCAACAAATTCAACAACAACCTCGAAATTCAAAAACACCAACAAATTCAACAACAACTTCAACATTGAAAAACACCAACAAATTCAACAACAACCTCGACATTGAAAAACACCATCAAATTCAACAACAACCTCAACATTGAAAAACAACAACAACCTCAACATTGAAAAACACCAACAAATTCAACAACAACCTCAACATTGAAAAACAACAACAACCTCAACATTGAAAAACACCAACAAATTCAACAACAACCTCAACATTGAAAAAGACCAACAAATTCAACAACAACCTCAGCATTGAAAAGAAACAACAACCTCAACATTGAAAAACACCAACAAATTCAACAACAACCTGAACATTGAAAAACAACAAGAACCTCAACATTGAAAACCACCAACAAATTCAACAACAACCTCAACATTGAAAAACACCAACAAATTCAACAACAACCTCGAAATTGAAAAACACCAACAAATTCAACAACAACCTCAACATTGAAAAACAACAACAACCTCAACATTGAAAAACACCAACAAATTCAACAACAACCACAACATTGAAAAACAACAACATCCTCAAAATTGAAAAACACCAACAAATTCAACAACAACCCCAACATTTAAAAACAACAACAACCTCAACATTGAAAAACAAAAACAATCTCAACATTGAAAAACACCAACAAATTCAACAACCACCTCAACATAGAAAAACAGCAACAACCTCAACATTGAAAAACACCAACAAATTCAACAATAACCTCAACATTGAAAAAAACCAACAAATTCAACAACAACCTCAACATTGAAAAACACCAATAAATTCAACAACAAACTCAACATTGAAAAAGACCAACAAATTCAACAACAACCTCAACATTGAAAAACAACAACAACCTCAACATTGAAAAACACCAACAAATTCAACAACAACCTCAACATTGAAAAGCACCAACAAATTCAACAACAACCTCAACATTGAAAAACAACAACAACCTCAACATTGAAAAACACCAACAAATTCAACAACAGCCTCAACATTGAAAAACAACAACAACCTCAACATTGAAAAACACCAACAAATTCAGCAACATCCTCAACATTGAAAAACAACTACAAACTCAACATTGAAAAACACCAACAAATTCAACAACAACCTCAACATTGAAAAACAACAACAACCTTAACATTGAAAAACACCAACAAATTCAACAACAACCTCAACATTGAAAAACACCAAAAAATTCAAGAACAACAACCTCAACATTGAAAAACAACAACAACCTAAACATTGAAAAGCACCAACAAATTCAACAACAACCTCAACATTGAAAAACAACAACAACCTCAAAATTGAAAAACACCAACAAATTCAACAACAACCTCAACATTAAAAAACACCAACAAATTCAACAACAACCTCAGCATTGAAAAACAACAACAACCTCAACATTGAAAAACACCAACAAATACAACAACAACCTCAACATTGAAAAACAACAACAACCTCAACATTGAAAAACACCAACAAATTCAACAACAACCTCAACATTGAAAAACAACAACCTCAACATTGCAAAACACCAGCAAATTCAACAACAAACTCAACATTTAAAAACACCAACAAATTCAACAACAACCTCAACATTGAAAACACCACAAATTCAACAACAACCTCAACATTTAAAAACGCCAACAAATTCAACAACAACCTCAACATTGAAAAACAACAACCTCAACATTGAAAAACACTAACAAATTCAACAAAAAATTCAACATTGAAAAACACCAACAAATTCAACAACAACCCCGACATTGAAAAACACCAACAAATTCAACAACAACCTCAACTTTGAAAAACAACAACAACCTCATCATGGAAAAACACCAACAAATTCAACAACAACCCCGACATTGAAAAACACCAACAAATTCAACAACAACCTCAACATTGAAAAACAACAACATCCTCAAAACTGAAAAACACCAACAAATTCAACAACAACCCCAACATTTAAAATCAACAACAACCTCAACATTGAAAAACATCAACAATTTCAACAACAACCTCAACATTGAAAAACACCAACAAATTCAACAACAACCTCAACATTGAAAAACACGAACAAACTCAACAACAACCTCAACATTGAAAAACAACAACAACCTCAACATTGAAAAACACCAACAAATTCAACAACAACTTCAACATTGAAAAACACCAACAAATTCAACAACAACCTCTACATTGAAAAACAACAACATCCTCAACATTGAAAAACACCAGCAAATTCAACAACAACCTCAACATTGAAAAACAACAACAACCTCAAGATTGAAAAACACCAACAAATTCAACAAAAACTTCAACATTGAAAAACACCAACAAATTCAACAACAACCTCGAAATTCAAAAACACCAACAAATTCAACAACAACTTCAACATTGAAAAACACCAACAAATTCAACAACAACCTCGACATTGAAAAACACCATCAAATTCAACAACAACCTCAACATTGAAAAACACCATCAACCTCAAAATTGAAAAAACACCAACAAATTCAACAACAACCTCAACATTTAAAAACAACAACAACCTCAACATTGAAAAACACCAACAAATTCAAAAACAGCCTCAACATTGAAAAACACCAACAAATTCAACAACAACCTCAACATTGAAAAACAACAACCTCAACATTGAAAAAAACCAACAAATTCAACAAAAAATTCAACATTGAAAAACACCAACAAATTCAACAACAACCTCAACTTTGAAAAACAACAACAACCTCATCATGGAAAAACACCAACAAATTCAACAACAACCTCAACATTGAAAAACAACAACATCCTCAAAATTGAAAAACACCAACAAATTCAACAACAACCCCAACATTTTAAAACAACAACAACCTCAACATTGAAAAACACCAACAAATTCAACAACAACCTCAACATTGAAAAACACCAACAAATTCAACAACAACCTCAACATTGAAAAAGACCAACCAGCTCCACAACAACCTCAACATTGAAAAACAACAACAACCTCAACATTGAAAAACACCAACAAATTCAACAACAACCTCAACATTGAAAAACACCAACAAATTCAACAACAACCTCAACATTGAAAAACAACAACAACCTCAACATTGAAAAACACCAACAAATTCAACAACAACCTCAACATTGAAAAACAACAACAACCTCAACATTGAAAAGCACCAACAAATTCAACAACAACCTCAACATTGAAAAACAACAACAAACACAACATTGAAAAACACCAACTAATTCAACAACAACCTCAACATTGAAAAATAACAACAACCTCAACATTGAAAAACACCAACAAATTCAACAGCAACCTCAACACTGAAAAACACCAACAAATTCAACAACATCCTCAACATTGAAAAACAACAACAACCTCAACATTGAAAAACACCAACAAATTCAACAACAACCACAACATTGAAAAACAACAACAACCTCAACTTTGAAAAACACCAACAAATTCAAAAACAACCTCAACATTGAAAAACACCAACAAATTCAACAACAACCTCAGCATTGAAAAACAACAACAACCTCAACATTGAAAAACACCAACAAATTCAACAACAACCTCAACATTGAAAAACAACAACAACCTCAACATTGAAAAACACCAACAAATTCAACAAAAACTTCAACATTGAAAAACACCAACAAATTCAACAACAACCTCGAAATTGAAAAACACCAACAAATTCAACAACAACTTCAACATTGAAAAGCACCAACAAATTCAACAACACCCTCGACATTGAAAAACACCATCAAATTCAACAACAACCTCAACATTGAAAAACACCAACAACCTCAAAATTGAAAAAACACCAACAAATTCAACAACAACCTCAACATTGAAAAACAACAACAACCTCGACATTGAAAAACACCAACAAATTCAACAACAACCTCAACATTGAAAAACAACAACAACCTCAACATTGAAAAACACCAACAAATTCAACAACAACCTCAACATTGAAAAACAACAACAAACTCAACATTGAAAAACACCAACAAATTCAACAACAACCTCAACATTGAAAAACAACAAAAACCTTAACATTGAAAAACACCAACAAATTCAACAACAACCTCAACATTGAAAAACACCAACAAATTCAACAACAACCTCAACATTGAAAAACAACAACAACCTAAACATTGAAAAACACGAACAAATTCAACAACAACCTCAACATTGAAAAACAACAACAACCTCAACATTGAAAAACACCAACAAATTCAACAACAACCTCAACATTAAAAAACACCAACAAATTCAACCGCAACCTCAGCATTGAAAAACAACAACAACCTCAACATTGAAAAACACCAACAAATACAACAACAACCTCAACATTGAAAAACAACAACAACCTCAACATTGAAAAATACCAACAAATTCAACAACAACCTCAACATTGAAAAACAACAACAACCTCAACATTGCAAAACACCAGCAAATTCAACAACAACCTCAACATTTAAAAACACCAACAAATTCAACAGCAACCTCAACATTGAAAACACCACAAATTCAACAACAACCTCAACATTTAAAAACGCCGACAAATTGAACAACAACCTCAACATTGAAAAACAACAACCTCAACATTGAAAAACACTAACAAATTCAACAAAAAATTCAACATTGAAAAACACCAACAAATTCAACAACAACCCCGACATTGAAAAACACCAACAAATTCAACAACAACCTCAACTTTGAAAAACAACAACAACCTCATCATGGAAAAACACCAACAAATTCAACAACAACCTCAACATTGAAAAACAACAACATCCTCAAAACTGAAAAACACCAACAAATTCAACAACAACCCCAACATTTAAAAACAACAACAACCTCAACATTGAAAAACACCAACAAATACAACAACAACCTCAACATTGAAAAACACCAACAAATTCAACAACAACCTCAACATTGAAAAACACGAACAAACTCAACAACAACCTCAACACTGAAAAACAACAACAACCTCAACATTGAAAAACACCAACAAATTCAACAACAACCTCAAAATTGAAAAACACCAACAACCTCAACATTGAAAAACACCAACAAATTCAAAAACAACCTCAACATTGAAAAACACCAACAAATTCAACAACAACCTCAGCATTGAAAAACAACAACAACCTCAACATTGAAAAACACCAACAAATTCAACAACAACCTCAACATTGAAAAACAACAACAACGTCAACATTGAAAAACACCAACAAATTCAACAAAAACTTCAACATTGAAAAACACCAACAAATTCAACAACAACCTCGAAATTGAAAAACACCAACAAATTCAACAACAACTTCAACATTGAAAAGCACCAACAAATTCAACAACAACCTCGACATTGAAAAACACCATCAAATTCAACAACAACCTCAAAATTTAAAAACACCAACAACCTCAAAATTGAAAAAACACCAACAAATTCAACAACAACCTCAACATTGAAAAACAACAACAACCTCAACATTGAAAAACACCAACAAATTCAACAACAACCTCAACATTGAAAAACAACAACAACCTCAACATTGAAAAACACCAACAAATTCAACAACATCCTCAACATTGAAAAACAACAACCAACTCAACATTGAAAAACACCAACAAATTCAACAACAACCTCAACATTGAAAAACAACAACAACCTTAACATTGAAAAACACCAACAAATTCAACAACAACCTCAACATTGAAAAACACCAACAAATTCAAAAACAACCTCAACATTGAAAAACAACAACAACCTAAACATTGAAAAACACGAACAAATTCAACAACAACCTCAACATTGAAAAACAACAACAACCTCAACATTGAAAAACACCAACAAATTCAACAACAACCTCAACATTAAAAAACACCAACAAATTCAACGGCAACCTCAGCATTGAAAAACAACAACAACCTCAACATTGAAAAACACCAACAAATACAACAACAACCTCAACATTGAAAAACAACAACAATCTCAACATTGAAAAACACCAACAAATTCAACAACAACCTCAACATTGAAAAACAACAACAAACTCAACATTGCAAAACACCAGCAAATTCAACAACAACCTCAACATTTAAAAACACCAACAAATTCAACAACAACCTCAACATTGAAAACACCACAAATTCAACAACAACCTCAACATTTAAAAACGCCAACAAATTCAACAACAACCTCAACATTGAAAAACAACAACCTCAACATTGAAAAACACTAACAAATTCAACAAAAAATTCAACATTGAAAAACACCAACAAATTCAACAACAACCCCGACATTGAAAAACACCAACAAATTCAACAACAACATCAACTTTGAAAAACAACAACAACCTCATCATGGAAAAACACCAACAAATTCAACAACAACCTCAACATTGAAGAACAACAACATCCTCAAAACTGAAAAACACCAACAAATTCAACAACAACCCCAACATTTAAAAACAACAACCTCAACATTGAAAAACACCAACAAATACAACAACAACCTCAACATTGAAAAACATCAACAAATTCAACAACAACCTCAACATTGAAAAACACGAACAAACTCAACAACAACCTCAACATTGAAAAACAACAACAACCTCAACATTGAAAAACACCAACAAATTCAACAACAACATCAACATTGAAAAACACCAACAAATTCAACAACAACCTCTACATTGAAAAACAACAACAACCTCAACATTGAAAAACACCAGCAAATTCAACAACAACCTCAACATTGAAAAACAACAACAACCTCAACATTGAAAAACACCAACAAATTCAACAAAAACTTCAACATTGAAAAACACCAACAAATTCAACAACAACCTCGAAATTCAAAAACACCAACAAATTCAACAAAAACTTCAACATTGAAAAACACCAACAAATTCAACAACAACCTCGACATTGAAAAACACCATCAAATTCAACAACAACCTCAACATTGAAAAACACCATCAACCTCAAAATTGAAAAAACACCAACAAATTCAACAACAACCTCAACATTTAAAAACAACAACAACCTCAACATTGAAAAACACCAACAAATTCAACAACAACCTCAACATTGAAAAACAACAACCTCAACATTGAAAAACACCAACAAATTCAACAAAAAATTCAACATTGAAAAACACCAACAAATTCAACAACAACCTCAACTTTGAAAAACAACAACAACCTCATCATGGAAAAACACCAACAAATTCAACAACAACCTCAACATTGAAAAACAACAACATCCTCAAAATTGAAAAACACCAACAAATTCAACAACAACCCCAACATTTAAAAACAACAACAATCTCAACATTGAAAAACACCAACAAATTCAACAACAACCTCAACATTGAAAATCACCAACAAATTCAACAACTACCTCAACATTGAAAAACACGAACCAGCTCAACAACAACCTCAACATTGAAAAACAACAACAACCTCAACATTGAAAAACACCAACAAATTCAACAACAACCTCAACATTGAAAAACACCAACAAATTCAACAACAACCTCAACATTGAAAAACACCAACAAATTCAACAACAACCTCAGCATTGAAAAACAACAACAACCTCAACATTGAAAAACACCAACAAATTCAACAACAACCTCAACATTGAAAAACAACAACAACCTCAACATTGAAAAACACCAACAAATTCAACAACAACTTCAACATTGAAAAACACCAACAAATTCAACAACAACCTCAACATTGAAAAACAACAACAACCTCAACATTGAAAAACACCAACAAATTCAACAACAACCTCAACATTGAAAAACAACAACAAACACAACATTGAAAAACACCAACAAATTCAACAACAACCTCAACATTGAAAAACAACAACAACCCCAACATTGAAAAACACCAACAAATTCAACAACAACCTCAACACTGAAAAACACCAACAAATTCAACAACAACCTCAACATTGAAAAACAACAACAACCTCAACATTGCAAAACACCAACAAATTCAACAACAACCTCAACATTGAAAAACGACAACAAGCTCAACATTGAAAAACACCAACAAATTCAACAACAACCTCAACATTGAAAAACACTACAAATTCAACAACAACCTCAGCATTGAAAAACAACAACAACCTCAACATTGAAAAACACCAACAAATTCAACAACAACCTCAACATTGAAAAACAACAACAACCTCAACATTGAAAAACACCAACAAATTCAAAAACAACCTCAACATTGAAAAACACCAACAAATTCAACAACAACCTCAGCATTGAAAAACAACAACAACCTCAACATTGAAAAACACCAACAAATTCAACAACAACCTCAACATTGAAAAACAACAACAACCTCAACATTGAAAAACACCAACAAATTCAACAAAAACTTCAACATTGAAAAACACCAACAAATTCAACAACAACCTCGAAATTGAAAAACACCAACAAATTCAACAACAACTTCAACATTGAAAAGCACCAACAAATTCAACAACAACCTCGACATTGAAAAACAACAACAAATTCAACAACAACCTCAACATTTAAAAACACCAACAACCTCAAAATTGAAAAAACACCAACAAATTCAACAACAACCTCAACATTGAAAAACAACAACAACCTCAACATTGAAAAACACCAACAAATTCAACAACAACCTCAAAATTGAAAAACAACAACAACCTCAACATTGAAAAACACCAACAAATTCAAAAACAACCTCAACATTGAAAAACACCAACAAATTCAACAACAACCTCAGCATTGAAAAACAACAACAACCTCAACATTGAAAAACACCAACAAATTCAACAACAACCTCAACATTGAAAAACAACAACAACCTCAACATTGAAAAACACCAACAAATTCAACAAAAACTTCAACATTGAAAAATACCAACAAATTCAACAACAACCTCGAAATTGAAAAACACCAAGAAATTCAACAACAACTTCAACTTTGAAAAGCACCAACAAATTCAACAACAACCTCGACATTGAAAAACACGATCAAATTCAAAAACAACCTCAACATTTAAAAACACCAACTACCTCAAAATTGAAAAAACACCAACAAATTCAACAACAACCTCAACATTGAAAAACAACAACAACCTCAACATTGAAAAACACCAACAAATTCAACAACAACCTCAACATTGAAAAACAACAACAACCTCAACATTGAAAAACACCAACAAATTCAAAAACAACCTCAACATTGAAAAACACCAACAAATTCAACAACAACCTCAGCATTGAAAAACAACAACAACCTCAACATTGAAAAACACCAACAAATTCAACAACAACCTCAACATTGAAAAACAACAACAACCTCAACATTGAAAAACACCAACAAATTCAACAAAAACTTCAACATTGAAAAACACCAACAAATTCAACAACAACCTCGAAATTGAAAAACACCAACAAATTCAACAACAACTTCAACATTGAAAAGCACCAACAAATTCAACAACAACCTCGACATTGAAAAACAACAACAAATTCAACAACAACCTCAACATTTAAAAACACCAACAACCTCAAAATTGAAAAAACACCAACAAATTCAACAACAACCTCAACATTGAAAAACAACAACAACCTCAACATTGAAAAACACCAACAAATTCAACAACAACCTCAAAATTGAAAAACAACAACAACCTCAACATTGAAAAACACCAACAAATTCAAAAACAACCTCAACATTGAAAAACACCAACAAATTCAACAACAACCTCAGCATTGAAAAACAACAACAACCTCAACATTGAAAAACACCAACAAATTCAACAACAACCTCAACATTGAAAAACAACAACAACCTCAACATTGAAAAACACCAACAAATTCAACAAAAACTTCAACATTGAAAAATACCAACAAATTCAACAACAACCTCGAAATTGAAAAACACCAAGAAATTCAACAACAACTTCAACTTTGAAAAGCACCAACAAATTCAACAACAACCTCGACATTGAAAAACACGATCAAATTCAAAAACAACCTCAACATTTAAAAACACCAACTACCTCAAAATTGAAAAAACACCAACAAATTCAACAACAACCTCAACATTGAAAAACAACAACAACCTCAACATTGAAAAACACCAACAAATTCAACAACAACCTCAACATTGAAAAACAACAACAACCTCAACATTGAAAAACACCAACAAATTCAACAACAACCTCAACATTGAAAAACACCAACAAATTCAACAACAACCTCAACATTGAAAAACACCAACAAATTCAACAACAACCTCCACATTGAAAAACACCAACAAACTCAACAACAACCTCAACATTGAAAAACAACAACCTCAACATTGAAAAACACCAACAAATTCAACAACAACTTCAACATTGAAAAACACCAACAAATTCAACAACAACCTCAACACTGAAAAACACCAACAAATTCAACAACAACCTCAACATTGAAAAACAACAACAACCTCAACATTGAAAAACACCAACAAATTCAACAACAACCTCAACATTGAAAAACAACAACAACCTCAACATTGAAAAACACCAACAAATTCAAAAACAACCTCAACATTGAAAAACACCAACAAATTCAACAACAACCTCAACATTGAAAAACAACAACAACCTCAACATTGAAAAACACCAACAAATTCAACAACAACCTCAACATTGAAAAACAACAACAACCTCAACATTGAAAAACACCAACAAATTCAACAACAACCTCAACATTGAAAAACACCAACAAATTCAACAACAACCTCAACATTGAAAAACACCAACAAATTCAACAACAACCTCAACATTGAAAAACACGAACAAACTCAACAACAACCTCAACATTGAAAAACAACAACCTCAACATTGAAAAACACCAGCAAATTCAACAACAACTTCAACATTGAAAAACACCAACAAATTCAACAACAACCTCAACACTGAAAAACACCAACAAATTCAACAACAACCTTAACATTGAAAAACAACAACAACCTCAACATTGAAAAACACCAACAAATTCAACAACAACCTCAACATTGAAAAACACCAACAAATTCAAAAACAAACTCAACATTGAAAAACACCAACAAATTCAACAACAACCTCAGCATTGAAAAACAACAACAACCTCAACATTGAAAAACACCAACAAATTCAACAACAACCTCAACATTGAAAAACAACAACAACCTCAACATTGAAAAACACCAACAAATTCAACAAAAACTTCAACATTGAAAAACACCAACAAATTCAACAACAACCTCGAAATTGAAAAACACCAAGAAATTCAACAACAACTTCAACTTTGAAAAGCACCAACAAATTCAACAACAACCTCGACATTGAAAAACACCATCAAATTCAACAACAACCTCAACATTTAAAAACACCAACTACCTCAAAATTGAAAAAACACCAACAAATTCAACAACAACCTCAACATTGAAAAACAACAACAACCTCAACATTGAAAAACACCAACAAATTCAACAACAACCTCAACATTGAAAAACAACAACAACCTCAACATTGAAAAACACCAACAAATTCAACAACAACCTCAACATTGAAAAACACCAACAAATTCAACAAGAACCTCAACATTGAAAAACTCCAACAAATTCAACAACAACCTCAACATTGAAAAACACGAACAAACTCAACAACAACCTCAACATTGAAAAACAACAACCTCAACATTGAAAAACACCAACAAATTCAACAACAACTTCAACATTGAAAAACACCAACAAATTCAACAACAACCTCTACATTGAAAAACAACAAAAACCTCAACATTGAAAAACACCAGCAAATTCAACAACAACCTCAACATTGAAAAACAACAACAACCTCAACATTGAAAAACACCAACAAATTCAACAAACACTTCAACATTGAAAAACACCAGCAAATTCAACAACAACCTCGAAATTCAAAAGCACCAACAAATTCAACAAAAACTTCAACATTGAAAAACACCAACAAATTCAACAACAACCTCAAAATTGAAAAAACACCAACAAATTCAACAACAACCTCAACATTTAAAAACAACAACAACCTCAACATTGAAAAACACCAACAAATTCAACAACAACCTCAACATTGAAAAACAACAACCTCAACATTGAAAAACACCAACAAATTCAACAAAAAATTCAACATTGAAAAACACCAACAAATTCAACAACAACCTCAACTTTGAAAAACAACAACAACCTCATCATGGAAAAACACCAACAAATTCAACAACAACCTCAACATTGAAAAACAACAACATCCTCAAAATTGAAAAACACCAACAAATTCAACAACAACCTCAACATTGAAAAACACCAACAAATTCAACAACAACCTCAACATTGAAAAACACCAACAAACTCAACAACAACCTCAACATTGAAAAACAACAACAACCTCAACATTGAAAAACACCAACAAATTCAACAACAACCTCAACATTGAAAAACACCAACAACCTCAACATTGAAAAACACCAACAAATTCAAAAACAACCTCAACATTGAAAAACACCAACAAATTCAACAACAACCTCAGCATTGAAAAACAACAACAACCTCAACATTGAAAAACACCAACAAATTCAACAACAACCTCAACATTGAAAAACAACAACTACCTCAACATTGAAAAACACCAACAAATTCAACAAAAACTTCAACATTGAAAAACACCAACAAATTCAACAACAACCTCGAAATTGAAAAACACCAACAAATTCAACAACAACTTCAACATTGAAAAGCACCAACAAATTCAACAACAACCTCGACATTGAAAAACACCATCAAATTCAACAACAACCTCAACATTTAAAAACACCAACAACCTCAAAATTGAAAAAACACCAACAAATTCAACAACAACCTCAACATTGAAAAACAACAACAACCTCAACATTGAAAAACAACAACAAATTCAACAACAACCTCAACATTGAAAAACAACAACAACCTCAACATTGAAAAACACCAACAAATTCAACAACATCCTCAACATTGAAAAACAACAACAAACTCAACATTGAAAAACACCAACAACCTCAACATTGAAAAACACCAACAAATTCAAAAACAACCTCAACATTGAAAAACACCAACAAATTCAACAACAACCTCAGCATTGAAAAACAACAACAACCTCAACATTGAAAAACACCAACAAATTCAACAACAACCTCAACATTGAAAAACAACAACTACCTCAACATTGAAAAACACCAACAAATTCAACAAAAACTTCAACATTGAAAAACACCAACAAATTCAACAACAACCTCGAAATTGAAAAACACCAACAAATTCAACAACAACTTCAACATTGAAAAGCACCAACAAATTCAACAACAACCTCGACATTGAAAAACACCATCAAATTCAACAACAACCTCAACATTTAAAAACACCAACAACCTCAAAATTGAAAAAACACCAACAAATTCAACAACAACCTCAACATTGAAAAACAACAACAACCTCAACATTGAAAAACAACAACAAATTCAACAACAACCTCAACATTGAAAAACAACAACAACCTCAACATTGAAAAACACCAACAAATTCAACAACATCCTCAACATTGAAAAACAACAACAAACTCAACATTGAAAAACACCAACAAATTCAACAACAACCTCAACATTGAAAAACAACAACAATCTTAACATTGAAAAACACCAACAAATTCAACAACAACCTCAACATTGAAAAACAACAACAACCTAAACATTGAAAAACACGAACAAATTCAACAACAACCTCAACATTGAAAAACAACAACAACCTCAACATTGAAAAACACCAACAAATTCAACAACAACCTCAACATTAAAAAACACCAACAAATTCAACAGCAACCTCAGCATTGAAAAACAACAACTACCTCAACATTGAAAAACACCAACAAATACAACAACAACCTCAACATTGAAAAAAAAACAACAACCTCAACATTGAAAAACACCAACAAATTCAACAACAACCTCAACATTGAAAAACAACAACAAACTCAACATTGCAAAACACCAGCAAATTCAACAACAACCTCAACATTTAAAAACACCAACAAATTCAACAACAACCTCAACATTGAAAACACCACAAATTCAACAACAACCTCAACATTTAAAAACGCCAACAAATTCAACAACAACCTCAACATTGAAAAACAACAACCTCAACATTGAAAAACAATAACAAATTCAACAAAAAATTCAACATTGAAAAACACCAACAAATTCAACAACAACCCCGACATTGAAAAACACCAACAAATTCAACAACAACATCAACTTTGAAAAACAACAACAACCTCATCATGGAAAAACACCAACAAATTCAACAACAACCTCAACATTGAAGAACAACAACATCCTCAAAACTGAAAAACACCAACAAATTCAACAACAACCCGAACATTTAAAAACAACAACAACCTCAACATCGAAAAACACCAACAAATACAACAACAACCTCAACATTGAAAAACACCAACAAATTCACAACAACCTCAACATTGAAAAACACGAACAAACTCAACAACAACCTCAACATTGAAAAACAACAACAACCTCAACATTGAAAAACACCAACAAATTCAACAACAACTTCAACATTGAAAAACACCAACAAATTCAACAACAACCTCTACATTGAAAAACAACAACAACCTCAACATTGAAAAACACCAGCAAATTCAACAACCTCAACATTGAAAAACAACAACAACCTCAACATTGAAAAACACCAACAAATTCAACAAAAACTTCAACATTGAAAAACACCAACAAATTCAACAACAACCTCGAAATTCAAAAACACCAACAAATTCAACAAAAACTTCAACATTGAAAAACACCAACAAATTCAACAACAACCTCGACATTGAAAAACAACATCAAATTCAACAACAACCTCAACATTGAAAAACACCATCAACCTCAAAATTGAAAAAACACCAACAAATTCAACAACAACCTCAACATTTAAAAACAACAACAACCTCAACATTGAAAAACACCAACAAATTCAACAACAACATCAACTTTGAAAAACAACAACAACCTCATCATGGAAAAACACCAACAAATTCAACAACAACCTCAACATTGAAAAACAACAACATCCTCAAAATTGAAAAACACCAACAAATTCAACAACAACCCCAACATTTAAAAACAACAACAACCTCAACATTGAAAAACACCAACAAATTCAACAACAACCTCAACATTGAAAATCACCAACAAATTCAACAACAACCTCAACATTGAAAAACACGAACCAGCTCAACAACAACCTCAACATTGAAAAACAACAACAACCTCAACATTGAAAAACACCAACAAATTCAACAACAACCTCAACATTGAAAAACACCAACAAATTCAACAACAACCTCAACATTGAAAAACACCAACAAATTCAACAACAACCTCAGCATTGAAAAACAACAACAACCTCAACATTGAAAAACACCAACAACCTCAACATTGAAAAACACCAACAAATTCAACAACAACTTCAACATTGAAAAACACCAACAAATTCAACAACAACCTCAACATTGAAAAACAACAACAACCTCAATTTTGAAAAACACCAACAAATTCAACAACAACCTCAACATTGAAAAACAACAACAAACACAACATTGAAAAACACCAACAAATTCAACAACAACCTCAACATTGAAAAACAACACCAACCTCAACATTGAAAAACACCAAAAAATTCAACAACAACCTCAACACTGAAAAACACCAACAAATTCAACAACAACCTCAACATTGAAAAACAACAACAACCTCAACATTGAAAAACACCAACAAATTCAACAACAACCTCAACATTGAAAAACAACAACAAGCTCAACATTGAAAAACACCAACAAATTCAACAACAACCTCAACATTGAAAAACACTTACAAATTCAACAACAACCTCAGCATTGAAAAACAACAACAACCTCAACATTGAAAAACACCAACAAATTCAACAACAACCTCAACATTGAAAAACAACAACAACCTCAACATTGAAAAACACCAACAAATTCAAAAACAACCTCAACATTGAAAAACACCAACAAATTCAACAACAACCTCAGCATTGAAAAACAACAAAAACCTCAACATTGAAAAACACCAACAAATTCAACAACAACCTCAACATTGAAAAACAACAACAACCTCAACATTGAAAAACACCAACAAATTCAACAAATCTTCAACATTGAAAAACACCAACAAATTCAACAACAACCTCGAAATTGAAAAACACCAACAAATTCAACAACAACTTCAACATTGAAAAGCACCAACAAATTCAACAACAACCTCGACATTGATAAACAACATCAAATTCAACAACAACCTCAACATTTAAAAATACCAACAACCTCAAAATTGAAAAAACACCAACAAATTCAACAACAACCTCAACATTGAAAAACAACAACAACCTCAACATTGAAAAACACCAACAAATTCAACAACAACCTCAACATTGAAAAACAAGAACAACCTCAACATTGAAAAACACCAACAAATTCAACAACAACCTCAACACTGAAAAACACCAACAAATTCAACAACAACCTCAACATTGAAAAACAACAACAACCTCAACATTGAAAAACACCAACAAATTCAACAACAACCTCAACATTGAAAAACAACAACAACCTCAACATTGAAAAACACCAACAAATTCAAAAACAACCTCAACATTGAAAAACACCAACAAATTCAACAACAACCTCAGCATTGAAAAACAACAACAACCTCAACATTGAAAAACACCAACAAATTCAACAACAACCTCAACATTGAAAAACAACAACAACCTCAACATTGAAAAACACCAACAAATTCAACAAAAACTTCAACATTGAAAAACACCAACAAATTCAACAACAACCTCGAAATTGAAAAACACCAAGAAATTCAACAACAACTTCAACATTGAAAAGCACCAACAAATTCAACAACAGCCTCGACATTGAAAAACACCATCAAATTCAACAACAACCTCAACATTAAAAAACACCAACTACCTCAAAATTGAAAAAACACCAACAAATTCAACAACAACCTCAACATTGAAAAACAACAACAACCTCAACATTTAAAAACACCAACAAATTCAACAACAACCTCAACATTGAAAAACAACAACAACCTCAACATTGAAAAACACCAACAAATTCAACAACAACCTCAACATTGAAAAACACCAACAAATTCAACAACAACCTCAACATTGAAAAACACCAACAAATTCAACAACAACCTCAACATTGAAAAACACGAACAAACTCAACAACAACCTCAACATTGAAAAACAACAACAACCTCAACATTGAAAAACACCAACAAATTCAACAACAACTTCAACATTGAAAAACACCAACAAATTCAACAACAACCTCTACATTGAAAAACAACAACAACCTCAACATTGAAAAACACCAGCAAATTCAACAACAACCTCAACATTGAAAAACAACAACAACCTCAACATTGAAAAACACCAACAAATTCAACAACAACCTCAACATTGAAAAACAACAACAACCTCAACATTGAAAAACACCAACAAATTCAACAAAAACTTCAACATTGAAAAACACCAACAAATTCAACAACAACCTCGAAATTGAAAAACACCAAGAAATTCAACAACAACTTCAACTTTGAAAAGCACCAACAAATTCAACAACAACCTCGACATTGAAAAACACCATCAAATTCAACAACAACCTCAACATTTAAAAATACCAACTACCTCAAAATTGAAAAAACACCAACAAATTCAACAACAACCTCAACATTGAAAAACAACAACAACCTCAACATTGAAAAACACCAACAAATTCAACAACAACCTCAACATTGAAAAACAACAACAACCTCAACATTGAAAAACACCAACAAATTCAACAACAACCTCAACATTGAAAAACACCAACAAATTCAACAACAACCTCAACATTGAAAAACACCAACAAATTCAACAACAACCTCAACATTGAAAAACACGAACAAATTCAACAACAACCTCAACATTGAAAAACAACAACAACCTCAACATTGAAAAACACCAACAAATTCAACAACAACTTCAACATTGAAAAACACCAACAAATTCAACAACAACCTCTACATTGAAAAACAACAACAAGCACAACATTGAAAAACACCAGCAAATTCAACAACAACCTCAACATTGAAAAACAACAACAACCTCAACATTGAAAAACACCAACAAATTCAACAAAAACTTCAACATTGAAAACACCAACAAATTCAACAACAACCTCGAAATTCAAAAGCACCAACAAATTCAACAAAAACTTCAACATTGAAAAACACCAACAAATTCAACAACAACCTCAACATTGAAAAACACCAACAAATTCAACAACAACCTCAACATTGAAAAACAACAACCTCAACATTGAAAAACACCAACAAATTCAACAAAAAATTCAACGTTGAAAAACACCAACAAATTCAACAACAACCTCAACTTTGAAAAACAACAACAACCTCATCATGGAAAAACACCAACAAATTCAACAACAACCTCAACATTGAAAAACAACAACATCCTCAAAATTGAAAAACACCAACAAATTCAACAACAACCCCAACATTTAAAAACAACAACAACCTCAACATTGAAAAACACCAACAAATTCAACAACAACCTCAACATTGAAAATCACCAACAAATTCAACAACAACCTCAACATTGAAAAACACGAACCAGCTCAACAACAACCTCAACATTGAAAAACAACAACAACCTCAACATTGAAAAACACCAACAAATTCAACAACAACCTCAACATTGAAAAACACCAACAAATTCAACAACAACCTCAACATTGAAAAACACCAACAAATTCAACAACAACCTCAGCATTGAAAAACAACAACAACCTCAACATTGAAAAACACCAACAAATTCAACAACAACCTCAACATTGAAAAACAACAACAACCTCAACATTGAAAAACACCAACAAATTCAACAACAACTTCAACATTGAAAAACACCAACAAATTCAACAACAACCTCAACATTGAAAAACAACAACAACCTCAACATTGAAAAACACCAACAAATTCAACAACAACGTCAACATTGAAAAACAACAACAAACACAACATTGAAAAACACCAACAAATTCAACAACAACCTCAACATTGAAAAACAACAACAACCTCAAAATTGAAAAACACCAACAAATTCAACAACAACCTCAACACTGAAAAACACCAACAAATTCAACAACAACCTCAACATTGAAAAACAACAACAACCTCAACATTGAAAAACACCAACAAATTCAACAACAACCTCAACATTGAAAAACAACTACAAGCTCAACATTGAAAAACACCAACAAATTCAACAACAACCTCAACATTGAAAAACACTTACAAATTCAACAACAACCTCAGCATTGAAAAACAACAACAACCTCAACATTGAATAACACCAACAAATTCAACAACAACCTCAACATTGAAAAACAACAACAACCTCAACATTGAAAAACACCAACAAATTCAACAACAACCTCGAAATTGAAAAACACCAACAAATTCAACAACAACTTCAACATTTTAAAACACCAACAACCTCAAAATTGAAAAAACACCAACAAATTCAACAACAACCTCAACATTGAAAAACAACAACAACCTCAACATTGAAAAACACCAACAAATTCAACAACAACCTCAACATTGAAAAACAACAACAACCTCAACATTGAAAAACACCAACAAATTCAACAACAACCTCAACACTGAAAAACACCAACAAATTCAACAACAACCTCAACATTGAAAAACAACAACAACCTCAACATTGAAAAACACCAACAAATTCAACAACAACCTCAACATTGAAAAACAACAACAACCTCAACATTGAAAAACACCAACAAATTCAAAAACAACCTCAGCATTGAAAAACACCAACAAATTCAACAACAACCTCAGCATTGAAAAACAACAACAACCTCAACATTGAAAAACACCAACAACTTCAACAACAACCTCAACATTGAAAAACAACAACAACCTCAACATTGAAAAACACCAACAAATTCAACAAAAACTTCAACATTGAAAAACACCAACAAATTCAACAACAACCTCGAAATTGAAAAACACCAAGAAATTCAACAACAACTTCAACTTTGAAAAGCACCAACAAATTCAACAACAACCTCGACATTGAAAAACACCATCAAATTCAACAACAACCTCAACATTTAAAAACACCAACTACCTCAAAATTGAAAAAACACCAACAAATTCAACAACAACCTCAACATTGAAAAACAACAACAACCTCAACATTGAAAAACACCAACAAATTCAACAACAACCTCAACATTGAAAAACAACAACAACCTAAACATTGAAAAACACGAACAAATTCAACAACAACCTCAACATTGAAAAACAACAACAACCTCAACATTGAAAAACACCGACAAATTCAACAACAACCTCAACAATAAAAAACACCAACAAATTCAACAGCAACCTCAGCATTGAAAAACAACAACAACCTGAACATTGAAAAACACCAACAAATACAACAACAACCTCAACATTGAAAAACAACAACAACCTCAACATTGAAAAACACCAACAAATTCAACAACAACCTCAACATTGAAAAACAACAACAACCTCAACATTGCAAAACACCAGCAAATTCAACAACAACCTCAACATTTAAAAACACCAACAAATTCAACAACAACCTCAACATTGAAAACACCACAAATTCAACAACAACCTCAACATTTAAAAACGCCAACAAATTCAACAACAACCTCAGCATTGAAAAACAACAACCTCAACATTGAAAAACACTAACAAATTCAACAAAAAATTCAACATTGAAAAACACCAACAAATTCAACAACAACCCCGACATTGAAAAACACCAACAAATTCAACAACAACCTCAACTTTGAAAAACAACAACAACCTCATCATGGAAAAACACCAACAAATTCAACAACAACCTCAACATTGAAAAACAACAACATCCTCAAAACTGAAAAACACCAACAAATTCAACAACAACCCCAACATTTAAAAACAACAACAACCTCAACATTGAAAAACACCAACAAATACAACAACAACCTCAACATTGAAAAACACCAACAAATTCAACAACAACCTCAACATTGAAAAACACGAACAAACTCAACAACAACCTCAACATTGAAAAACAACAACAACCTCAACATTGAAAAACACCAACAAATTCAACAACAACTTCAACATTGAAAAACACCAACAAATTCAACAACAACCTCTACATTGCAAAACAACAACAACCTCAACATTGAAAAACACCAGCAAATTCAACAACAACCTCAACATTGAAAAACAACAACAACCTCAACATTGAAAAACACCAACAAATTCAACAAACACTTCAACATTAAAAAACACCAACAAATTCAACAACAACCTCGAAATTCAAAAACACCAACAAATTCAACAAAAACTTCAACATTGAAAAACACCAACAAATTCAACAACAACCTCGACATTGAAAAACACCATCAAATTCAACAACAACCTCAACATTGAAAAACACCATCAACCTCAAAATTGAAAAAACACCAACAAATTCAACAACAACCTCAACATTTAAAAACAACAACAACCTCAACATTGAAAAACACCAACAAATTCAACAACATCCACAACATTGAAAAACACCAACAAATTCAACAACAACCTCAACATTGAAAAACAACAACCTCAACACTGAAAAACACCAACAAATTCAACAAAAAATTCAACATTGAAAAACACCAACAAATTCAACAACAACCTCAACTTTGAAAAACAACAACAACCTCATCATGGAAAAACACCAACAAATTCAACAACAACCTCAACATTGAAAAACAACAACATCCTCAAAATTGAAAAACACCAACAAATTCAACAACAACCCCAACATTTAAAAACAACAAAAACTTCAACATTGAAAAACACCAACAAATTCAACAACAACCTCGACATTGAAAAACACCATCAAATTCAACAACAACCTCAACATTGAAAAACACCATCAACCTCAAAATTGAAAAAACACCAACAAATTCAACAACAACCTCAACATTTAAAAACAACAACAACCTCAACATTGAAAAACACCAACAAATTCAACAACATCCACAACATTGAAAAACACCAACAAATTCAACAACAACCTCAACATTGAAAAACAACAACCTCAACACTGAAAAACACCAACAAATTCAACAAAAAATTCAACATTGAAAAACACCAACAAATTCAACAACAACCTCAACTTTGAAAAACAACAACAACCTCATCATGGAAAAACACCAACAAATTCAACAACAACCTCAACATTGAAAAACAACAACATCCTCAAAATTGAAAAACACCAACAAATTCAACAACAACCCCAACATTTAAAAACAACAACAACCTCAACATTGAAAAACACCAACAAATTCAACAACAACCTCAACATTGAAAATCACCAACAAATTCAACAACAACCTCAACATTGAAAAACACCAACCAGCTCAACAACAACCTCAACATTGAAAAACAACAACAACCTCAACATTGAAAAACACCAACAAATTCAACAACAACCTCAACATTGAAAAACACCAACAAATTCAACAACAACCTCAACATTGAAAAACACCAACAAATTCAACAACAACCTCAGCATTGAAAAACAACAACAACCTCAACATTGAAAAACACCAACAAATTCAACAACAACCTCAACATTGAAAAACAACAACAACCTCAACATTGAAAAACACCAACAAATTCAACAGCAACTTCAACATTGAAAAACACCAACAAATTCAACAACAACCTCAACATTGAAAAAAAACAACAACCTCAACATTGAAAAACACCAACAAATTCAACAACAACCTCAACATTGAAAAACAACAACAAACACAACATTGAAAAACACCAACAAATTCAACAACAACCTCAACATTGAAAAACAACAACAACCTCAACATTGAAAAACACCAAAAAATTCAACAACAACCTCAACACTGAAAAACACCAACAAATTCAACAACAACCTCAACATTGAAAAACAACAACAACCTCAACATTGAAAAACACCAACAAATTCAACAACAACCTCAACATTGAAAAACAACAACAAGCTCAACATTGAAAAACACCAACAAATTCAACAACAACCTCAACATTGAAAAACACCAACAAATTCAACAACAACCTCAGCATTGAAAAACAACAACAACCTCAACATTGAAAAACACCAACAAATTCAACAACAACCTCAGCATTGAAAAACAACAACAACCTCAACATTGAAAAACACCAACAAATTCAACAACAACCTCAACATTGAAAAACAACCACAACCTCAACATTGAAAAACACCAACAAATTCAACAAAAACTTCAACATTGAAAAACACCAACAAATTCAACAACAACCTCGAAATTGAAAAACACCAACAAATTCAACAACAACTTCAACATTGAAAAGCACCAACAAATTCAACAACAACCTCGACATTGAAAAACACCATCAAATTCAACAACAACCTCAACATTTAAAAACACCAACAACCTCAAAATTGAAAAAACCACCAACAAATTCAACAACAACCTCAACATTGAAAAACAACAACAACCTCAACATTGAAAAACACCAACAAATTCAACAACAACGTCAACATTGAAAAACAACATCAACCTCAACATTGAAAAACACCAACAAATTCAACAACAACCTCAACATTGAAAAACAACAACAAACTCAACATTGAAAAACACCAACAAATTCAACAACAACCTCAACATTGAAAAACAACAACAACCTTAACATTGAAAAACACCAACAAATTCAAAAACAATCTCAACATTGAAAAACACCAACAAATTCAACAACAACCTCAACATTGAAAAACAACAACAACCTAAACATTGAAAAACACGAACAAATTCAACAACAACCTCAGCATTGAAAAACAACAACAACCTCAACATTGAAAAACACCAACAAATTCAACAACAGCCTCAACATTAAAAAACACCAACAAATTCAACAACAACCTCAGCATTGAAACACCACAACAACCTCAACAGTGAAAAACACCAACAAATACAACAACAACCTCAACATTGAAAAACAACAACAACCTCAACATTGAAAAACACCAACAAATTCAACAACAACCTCAACATTGAAAAACAACAACAACCTCAACATTGCAAAACACCAGCAAATTCAACAACAACCTCAACATTTAAAAACACCAACAAATTCAACAACAACCTCAACATTGAAAACACCACAAATTCAACAACAACCTCAACATTTAAAAACGCCAACAAATTCAACAACAACCTCAACATTGAAAAACAACAACCTCAACATTGAAAAACACTAACAAATTCAACAAAAAATTCAACATTGAAAAACACCAACAAATTCAACAACAACTCCGACATTGAAAAACACCAACAAATTCAACAACAACCTCAACTTTGAAAAACAACAGCAACCTCATCATGGAAAAACACCAACAAATTCAACAACAACCTCAACATTGAAAAACAACAACATCCTCAAAACTGAAAAACACCAACAAATTCAACAACAACCCCAACATTTAAAAACAACAACAACCTCAACATTGAAAAACACCAACAAATACAACAACAACCTCAACATTGAAAAACACCAACAAATTCAACAACAACCTCAACATTGAAAAACACGATCAAACTCAACAACAACCTCAACATTGAAAAACAACAACAACCTCAACATTGAAAAACACCAACAAATTCAACAACAACTTCAACATTGAAAAACACCAACAAATTCAACAACAACTTCTACATTGAAAAACAACAACAACCTAAACATTGAAAAACACCAGCAAATTCAACAACAACCTCAACATTGAAAAACAACAACAACCTCAACATTGAAAAACACCAACAAATTCAACAAAAACTTCAACATTGAAAAACACCAACAAATTCAACAACAACCTCGAAATTCGAAAACACCAACAAGTTCAACAACAACTTCAACATTGAAAAACACCAACAAATTCAACGACAACCTCGACATTGAAAAACACCATCAAGTTCAACAACAACCTCAACACTGAAAAACACCATCAACCTCAAAATTGAAAAAACACCAACAAATTCAACAACAACCTCAACATTTAAAAACAACAACAACCTCAACATTGAAAAACACCAACAAATTCAACAACAGCCTCAACATTGAAAAACACCAACAAATTCAACAACAACATCAACATTGAAAAACAACAACCTCAACATTGAAAAACACCAACAAATTCAACAAAAAATTCAACATTGAAAAACACCAACAAATTCAACAACAACCTCAACTTTGAAAAACAACAACAACCTCATCATTGAAAAACACCAACAAATTCAACAACAACCTCAACATTGAAAAACAACAACATCCTCAAAATTGAAAAACACCAACAAATTCAACAACAACCCCAACATTTAAAAACAACAACAACCTTAACATTGAAAAACACCAACAAATTCAACAACAACCTCAACATTGAAAAACACCAACAAATTCAACAACAACCTCAACATTGAAAAACACCAACCAGCTCAACAACAACCTCAACATTGAAAAACACCATCAACCTCAAAATTGAAAAAACACCAACAAATTCAACAACAACCTCAACATTTAAAAACAACAACAACCTCAACATTGAAAAACACCAACAAATTCAACAACAACCTCCACATTGAAAAACAACAACCTCAACATTGAAAAACACCAACAAATTCAACAAAAAATTCAACATTGAAAAACACCAACAAATTCAACAACAACATCAACTTTGAAAAACAACAACAACCTCAACATTGAAAAACACCACAAATTCAACAACAACCTCAGCATTGAAAAACAACAACAACCTCAACATTGAAAAATACCAACAAATTCAACAACAACCTCAACATTGAAAAACAACAACAACCTCAACATTGAAAAACACCAACAAATTCAACAACAACTTCAACATTGAAAAACACCAACAAATTCAACAACAACCTCAACATTGAAAAACAACAACAACCTCAACATTGAAAAACACCAACAAATTCAACAACAACCTCAACATTGAAAAACAACAACAAACACAACATTGAAAAACACCAACAAATTCAACAACAACCTCAACATTGAAAAACAACAACAACCTCAACATTGAAAAACACCAACAAATTCAACAACAACCTCAACACTGAAAAACACCAACAAATTCAACAACAACCTCAACATTGAAAAACAACAACAACCTCAACATTGAAAAACACCAACAAATTCAACAACAACCTCAACATTGAAAAACAACAACAACCTCAACATTGAAAAACACCAACAAATTCAACAACAACCTCAGCATTGAAAAACAACAACAACCTCAACATTGAAAATCACCAACAAATTCAACAACAACCTCAACATTGAAAAACAACAACAACCTCAACATTGAAAAACACCAACAAATTCAACAAAAACTTCAACATTGAAAAAGACCAACAAATTCAACAACCACCTCGAAATTGAAAAACACCAACAAATTCAACGACGACTTCAACATTGAAAAGCACCAACAAATTCAACAACAACCTCGACATTGAAAAACACCATCAAATTCAACAACAACCTCAACATTTAAAAACACCAACAACCTCAAAATTGAAAAAACACCAACAAATTCAACAACAACCTCAACATTTAAAAACAACAACAACCTCAACATTGAAAAACACCAACAAATTCAACAACAACCTCAACATTGAAAAACACCAACAAATTCAACAACTACCTCAACATTGAAAAACACCAACAAATTCAACAACCTCAACATTGAAAAACAACAACAACCTCAACATTGAAAAACACCAACAAATTCACCAACAACCTCAACATTGAAAAACAACAACAAACTCAACATTGAAAAACACCAACAAATTCAACAACAACCTCAACATTGAAAAACAACAACAACCTCAACATTGAAAAACACCAACAAATTCAACAACAACCTCAACATTGAAAAACACCAACAAATTCAACAACAACCTCAACATTGAAAAACAACAACAACCTCAACATTGAAAAACACCAACAAATTCAACAACAACCTCAACATTGAAAAACAACAACAACCTCATTCTTGAAAAACACCAGCAAATTCAACAACAACTTCAACATTGAAAAACAACAACAACCTCAACATTGAAAAACACCAACAAATTCAACAACAACCTCAGCATTGAAAAACAACAACCTCAACATTGAAGAACGCCACAAAATTCGACAACAACCTCAACATTGAAAAACAACAACAACCTCAACATTGAAAAACACCAACAAATTCAACAACAACTTCAACATTGAGAAACACCAACAAATTCAACAACAACCTCGAAATTGAAAAACACCAACAAATTCAACAACAACCTCAACATTGAAAAACAACAACAACCTCAACATTGAAAAACACCAACAAATTCAACAACAACCTCAACATTGAAAAACACCAACAAATTCAACAACAACCTCAGCATTTAAAAACAACAACAACCTCAACATTGAAAAACAACAACAAATTCAACAACAACCTCAACATTGAAAAACAACAACAACCTCAACATTGAAAAACACCAAAAAATTCAACAACAACCTCAACACTGAAAAACACCAACAAATTCAACAACAACCTCAACATTGAAAAACAACAACAACCTCAACATTGAAAAACACCAACAAATTCAACAACAACCTCAACATTGAAAAACAACAACAAGCTCAACATTGAAAAACACCAACAAATTCAACAACAACCTCAACATTGAAAAACACCAACAAATTCAACAACAACCTCAGCATTGAAAAACAACAACAACCTCAACATTGAAAAACACCAACAAATTCAACAACAACCTCAGCATTGAAAAACAACAACAACCTCAACATTGAAAAACACCAACAAATTCAACAACAACCTCAACATTGAAAAACAACCACAACCTCAACATTGAAAAACACCAACAAATTCAACAAAAACTTCAACATTGAAAAACACCAACAAATTCAACAACAACCTCGAAATTGAAAAACACCAACAAATTCAACAACAACTTCAACATTGAAAAGCACCAACAAATTCAACAACAACCTCGACATTGAAAAACACCATCAAATTCAACAACAACCTCAACATTTAAAAACACCAACAACCTCAAAATTGAAAAAACCACCAACAAATTCAACAACAACCTCAACATTGAAAAACAACAACAACCTCAACATTGAAAAACACCAACAAATTCAACAACAACGTCAACATTGAAAAACAACATCAACCTCAACATTGAAAAACACCAACAAATTCAACAACAACCTCAACATTGAAAAACAACAACAAACTCAACATTGAAAAACACCAACAAATTCAACAACAACCTCAACATTGAAAAACAACAACAACCTTAACATTGAAAAACACCAACAAATTCAAAAACAACCTCAACATTGAAAAACACCAACAAATTCAACAACAACCTCAACATTGAAAAACAACAACAACCTAAACATTGAAAAACACGAACAAATTCAACAACAACCTCAGCATTGAAAAACAACAACAACCTCAACATTGAAAAACACCAACAAATTCAACAACAGCCTCAACATTAAAAAACACCAACAAATTCAACAACAACCTCAGCATTGAAACACAACAACAACCTCAACAGTGAAAAACACCAACAAATACAACAACAACCTCAACATTGAAAAACAACAACAACCTCAACATTGAAAAACACCAACAAATTCAACAACAACCTCAACATTGAAAAACAACAACAACCTCAACATTGCAAAACACCAGCAAATTCAACAACAACCTCAACATTTAAAAACACCAACAAATTCAACAACAACCTCAACATTGAAAACACCACAAATTCAACAACAACCTCAACATTTAAAAACGCCAACAAATTCAACAACAACCTCAACATTGAAAAACAACAACCTCAACATTGAAAAACACTAACAAATTCAACAAAAAATTCAACATTGAAAAACACCAACAAATTCAACAACAACTCCGACATTGAAAAACACCAACAAATTCAACAACAACCTCAACTTTGAAAACACAACAACAACCTCATCATGGAAAAACACCAACAAATTCAACAGCAACCTCAACATTGAAAAACAACAACATCCTCAAAACTGAAAAACACCAACAAATTCAACAACAACCCCAACATTTAAAAACAACAACAACCTCAACATTGAAAAACACCAACAAATACAACAACAACCTCAACATTGAAAAACACCAACAAATTCAACAACAACCTCAACATTGAAAAACACGATCAAACTCAACAACAACCTCAACATTGAAAAACAACAACAACCTCAACATTGAAAAACACCAACAAATTCAACAACAACTTCAACATTGAAAAACACCAACAAATTCAACAACAACTTCTACATTGAAAAACAACAACAACCTAAACATTGAAAAACACCAGCAAATTCAACAACAACCTCAACATTGAAAAACAACAACAACCTCAACATTGAAAAACACCAACAAATTCAACAAAAACTTCAACATTGAAAAACACCAACAAATTCAACAACAACCTCGAAATTCGAAAACACCAACAAGTTCAACAACAACTTCAACATTGAAAAACACCAACAAATTCAACGACAACCTCGACATTGAAAAACACCATCAAGTTCAACAACAACCTCAACACTGAAAAACACCATCAACCTCAAAATTGAAAAAACACCAACAAATTCAACAACAACCTCAACATTTAAAAACAACAACAACCTCAACATTGAAAAACACCAACAAATTCAACAACAGCCTCAACATTGAAAAACACCAACAAATTCAACAACAACATCAACATTGAAAAACAACAACCTCAACATTGAAAAACACCAACAAATTCAACAAAAAATTCAACATTGAAAAACACCAACAAATTCAACAACAACCTCAACTTTGAAAAACAACAACAACCTCATCATTGAAAAACACCAACAAATTCAACAACAACCTCAACATTGAAAAACAACAACATCCTCAAAATTGAAAAACACCAACAAATTCAACAACAACCCCAACATTTAAAAACAACAACAACCTTAACATTGAAAAACACCAACAAATTCAACAACAACCTCAACATTGAAAAAACACCAACAAATTCAACAACAACGTCAACATTGAAAAACACCAACCAGCTCAACAACAACCTCAACATTGAAAAACACCATCAACCTCAAAATTGAAAAAACACCAACAAATTCAACAACAACCTCAACATTTAAAAACAACAACAACCTCAACATTGAAAAACACCAACAAATTCAACAACAACCTCCACATTGAAAAACAACAACCTCAACATTGAAAAACACCAACAAATTCAACAAAAAATTCAACATTGAAAAACACCAACAAATTCAACAACAACATCAACTTTGAAAAACAACAACAACCTCAACATTGAAAAACACCACAAATTCAACAACAACCTCAGCATTGAAAAACAACAACAACCTCAACATTGAAAAATACCAACAAATTCAACAACAACCTCAACATTGAAAAACAACAACAACCTCAACATTGAAAAACACCAACAAATTCAACAACAACTTCAACATTGAAAAACACCAACAAATTCAACAACAACCTCAACATTGAAAAACAACAACAACCTCAACATTGAAAAACACCAACAAATTCAACAACAACCTCAACATTGAAAAACAACAACAAACACAACATTGAAAAACACCAACAAATTCAACAACAACCTCAACATTGAAAAACAACAACAACCTCAACATTGAAAAACACCAACAAATTCAACAACAACCTCAACACTGAAAAACACCAACAAATTCAACAACAACCTCAACATTGAAAAACAACAACAACCTCAACATTGAAAAACACCAACAAATTCAACAACAACCTCAACATTGAAAAACAACAACAACCTCAACATTGAAAAACACCAACAAATTCAACAACAACCTCAGCATTGAAAAACAACAACAACCTCAACATTGAAAATCACCAACAAATTCAACAACAACCTCAACATTGAAAAACAACAACAACCTCAACATTGAAAAACACCAACAAATTCAACAAAAACTTCAACATTGAAAAAGACCAACAAATTCAACAACCACCTCGAAATTGAAAAACACCAACAAATTCAACGACGACTTCAACATTGAAAAGCACCAACAAATTCAACAACAACCTCGACATTGAAAAACACCATCAAATTCAACAACAACCTCAACATTTAAAAACACCAACAACCTCAAAATTGAAAAAACACCAACAAATTCAACAACAACCTCAACATTTAAAAACAACAACAACCTCAACATTGAAAAACACCAGCAAATTCAACAACAACCTCAACATTGAAAAACACCAACAAATTCAACAACTACCTCAACATTGAAAAACACCAACAAATTCAACAACCTCAACATTGAAAAACAACAACAACCTCAACATTGAAAAACACCAACAAATTCACCAACAACCTCAACATTGAAAAACAACAACAAACTCAACATTGAAAAACACCAACAAATTCAACAACAACCTCAACATTGAAAAACAACAACAACCTCAACATTGAAAAACACCAACAAATTCAACAACAACCTCAACATTGAAAAACACCAACAAATTCAACAACAACCTCAACATTGAAAAACAACAACAACCTCAACATTGAAAAACACCACAAATTCAACAACAACCTCAACATTGAAAAACAACAACAACCTCATTCTTGAAAAACACCAGCAAATTCAACAACAACTTCAACATTGAAAAACAACAACAACCTCAACATTGAAAAACACCAACAAATTCAACAACAACCTCAGCATTGAAAAACAACAACCTCAACATTGAAGAACGCCACAAAATTCGACAACAACCTCAACATTGAAAAACAACAACAACCTCAACATTGAAAAACACCAACAAATTCAACAACAACTTCAACATTGAGAAACACCAACAAATTCAACAACAACCTCGAAATTGAAAAACACCAACAAATTCAACAACAACCTCAACATTGAAAAACAACAACAACCTCAACATTGAAAAACACCAACAAATTCAACAACAACCTCAACATTGAAAAACACCAACAAATTCAACAACAACCTCAGCATTTAAAAACAACAACAACCTCAACATTGAAAAACAACAACAAATTCAACAACAACCTCAACATTGAAAAACAACAACAACCTCAACATTGAAAAACACCAACAAATTCAACAACAACTTCAACATTGAAAAAC